>JAIOTZ010000019.1:0-113457 GCA_023374045.1 Limonium bicolor | reverse complement strand
TTCGAAATGAAAATACAACTTACAGTGATTTCGAGCTCGGGGGGGGGGTATAGAAATAAGACTCATTTTCGGCGGTTCCTATATAAAACCGCCCGAAAATGAGTTTTTTTTTAAAAAAAACATCATTTTCGGCGGTTGTATATAGGAACCGCCGAAAATGAGTCATTTTTTTCGGCGTTTCCTATATACAACCGCCGAAAATGATGTTTTTTTTTAAAAAAACCGTTTTTTTCGGCGGTTTTATATAGGAACCGCCGAAAATGACATCATCCGACACTCTTTTTCGGCGGTTCTTATTAAAACCGCCGAAAATTGGGGGCCGAAAAAGGCCTTTTTTCTACTAGTGTATGTTTCGGTTTGTGTAACTTAAGTAAGAACTTATGATGTAGACTCTCGGTACTTGGCTTGTATTTTCCCGTTGTACTTGGATTTGGTTATGGTTTTAATTCCAGTCATTCAGACCGTAACTTGGTGTTGGAAGAGTGGTCGTGTCAACCACGTGGGTGGTTGGCGTCTGTGACACCCGAATGGAACTGTGAATCCGCTGCTTAGACTTTTGTAATATCGTTGGGTGCAACGTTCAGACTACTGTTGAGCTAATCGGGGGTGTTACATCTCCTAACTGTCGTCTAATCACCATGTTTAAATAAACAAAATCACAGCGGTAAAATAAAGGTTATCGAATCTAACGGTGTTACAGTTCTCACTCGCCCATGCGAGTGATAACACATCTAAATTAATCGATCACAATACGAAACATTTTCCCGCAGTGACAACAAGAGATAGATTTACTCCTCCACATTAATCCAAATATAGTAACTAGTGAGCATTCTAAGTAGTCAAGTCTTATACAAACGGTTACAACTGAATTGTAATATGACAGTGCTTAAATAATAAACATAACTAATTACCCAACGCGTCCCGCACTCTGTCGCCATCAGCAGCTTCATACACCTGTAGAATTTTGTTTGTATGAATGGAATCAGCCCCTGCTGAGTATGCTACTATATGACTATCATGCCTCCTCATACCCCCAGTTAATTGGTCGAGAGCATGTAGTTCATTTTACATGCAGTACCGTTTTAACATAATAAAACTGTAAAGTAAACAGTTGTAACAACCATACAATAAGCAATCATAACACATGCTTTGCACATAACATACAACAGTATAATATAAGCACACTAAACAACGAGCGAGATAGCACTGTAGACACCAAAAATTCTCACCCCACAAAGCAAATTCTGAAATAGTAAATAAAATAAGAGGGGACGTCGCCTTTCTTCTTCAGATGTATTGGTGTATATGTCAAAATGAAACCATTTTTTATGACAATTTTTTTCTTCTATTTATTTGTTGATTTATTATTTTATTTTATTTTTAAAAAAAAATCAATTTTCAAGGCATAAAAAAGCAAAAAAAAAATGAAAACTCAGTTCTTATTAGAAAACAAATTTCCTACAATAATCCAGTTTCAAACCCATCCCTTTCGTTTATTTACTTATTTCACTATATTCTTTTAATTTCAGTCTATTTTGATCTACTTATTTATTTATCCTGTCATTTATTTATTGTTTTATTCATTGCTTGTTTATTCATCTCATTTATTGTTATCTTTACTTGTATTTTGTTACTAACATTTACTCTTACTTTTACCATTACTATCTTTATGTTATTTCTATCATTTTATGCATGCTTATTAGTATTATTATCTTCATTTATGTGCTCTTAATTTTCATCTTATTATTTCATGCTTACTTGTATTTTTGTTCTCACCTTACCATGCATTCATTTCCTATTGGACTAAGCAAGCCCACGTCCAAGAAGGCCCTCTTCTATGACCAGTCCCACATTCACAAAATTCTAACCCACTCAGACATCAGCTAAATACTTCATCCTTACCATCACATATATAGTCACCAACAAAAAAAACCCTACAGTTCTTTTCTGGTTTTCAACAACAGCAGCCGACAATCCATCACTTCCTCATTTCTCTCTTCATTGTCATCTTCTAATTATCATCAGGATTCTCAAACCCGGAAAGAAAAACACACGACTCTGCTCGTCGAAACCACCACGATAAACACCCACCTCCATCTTCCAAAATCGCCTTCTCCATTTTTTCATCCTTCCCTCAAAATCAAAAGAGACCTAGCCGACAGAAAAATAGCAGAAATTCTATGGTTACCCGTGGGTCTTATTCTCTTCGCTGTAGCCATCACCGATACTTTCCTCTTCAGCGTTTTTTTTTTTAAAAAAAAACATCCAAAAAATGTATTCTACGATTTGCTCTGCAACATTCGATTCCCGACCCAAGAGATTGAAATCCTGGAATCTCAGAGACGACACCACAAAAAAAAAAAAAAAAACACAGATTCTCACTGAACTTGTGACACCCCCCACTTCACTTCATCGAGAGTTTGCCCAATCTCTTCTGCATCCGGCCTCATCGTTTTTCGATTCAGCAACAGGGTAACCGGTACTTCAATTCATGGTATAGGGGCTGGTTTCAAACCTCAATCGACCACTTCATTTTTTTTTTCCTTCCTCCCGATTTTGCTATCCCGTTTCATTTCGTTCGTTTTCTCCTCTATCAATTTCATACCAACGAACACTTGTCGCAGGTAGACACTCAAATCTCAGAGCTAAGAAATCGATTTCATAACGTGCTCAAATCTACTGCTATTTATGACTCAAAGATGTTCTGATTTCGTTTCATCTGTATTATTCTTTTTTTTTCTTCTCTTTATCTTTCAATTGATTCACCAAACGAACTTCAAATGGAGATGGTCATTAGGACGAAAGGCTTCGTCGGAATCGGTCTGGTGTTGGTCTTGTTTACTCCTGTTCTGACCATGTTACTACTAATTTTCTGGTATTTTTCTGCATCTGATTGCTACCGTACCTTCGGTCTTCTCGTCTTTGCGTGGTTATATGAATGCGTAAAGGTAGGTTCTAGGATTCAAATGCTCATGTCCTGTTGGAGCGAAGATTTTGATCTCTGATTTTAGCCTCACCATCTCTTCTACTGGTCCTATGGTTATCACTTTCCAGAGACACGCACCGAAACCCCAGTTTCTATTACATCTCGATATCTTGCTGACTTGGCTGTGGTTTTCTTATCTATTTTCTTCATTTATTCTGTGTCTTCCTGGATTTGAGTTTAATCGAGTTCTAAGGTCAGTTTCAGGTGTCATCAGAAGAAGTTTGGCCTCAGCTTGTGTTATGTATACCTCTGATTATCATAAACACCGTCCCTGCTATGAAATTTGGAATCTAGTCTCGATTGGTATAGATGCATCTGCAACCTGCACCACTTCTTGTCGATTCGATTACTGTTAAGGACTAACATGTAGTTTGTTTTATATTCCACTTTGTTTTTATGTCTCCGCAGGCAATAATCAGCATCATTATTCACGGTATTTTGTTCTAACCAGATCCATATATCCATATCCAAATTGTTTCATTTGATGTATGTTTGGGTGTGAAATCGTGTACGGTTATGCCCTTCAACAACACTCTCTGTTTGTAGTCTTTTTTTTTTTTGGTCGATAATAATGCCCATACGAGCATGTTTCTTTAAGTTATCTGTACATTTGACTTATTAATCCTCATTCTCATATCAATCTTTATCTTGTATGATTTAGTGAGCAAAATGTTTGTCTGTATTTGGTTAACAAAAAAATGAACGTGCACACAGATTAGTTCATCCAGCGCAAATTTTCGGTTTTATGTTTCATAAGAGGAGAAATAATGACCTTGTTCGAGTATCTGCCGGTTAGGAGTAATTAGCGTAGATTTTGACATTATTGTTTATTTAATTGTGCGTTGATTTAGAGCCTTCAAATATGAAAATCAAACAAAAGTGCACCAGGATAAGAAAAGTGAAATAAAAAAATTGGATTAACAAGACTTGTTAATTTTGGCTTCCTCTCTTGATTTATTCATTGTATATACGGTTTTTTATCTTTATTTGTTAATTTAGTCTTGTTAATTCTAACTTGCTAAGTCCTACTTATTATCCTTTAGGTCCTAGCCACTAGGATAGTGGGTGTCCCTCCACACTTAGTGGGTCATGTGTCCTTCTTGGTGAAGGTAACACCCTAAACCCTAAAACACACATATAAAAATATGTACATATTTTTGTAAATAATAGTCTCATCATTTCCTAGTTCAAAATTACTACCAACATCTCATCTTCCCATCCTTCCACCTTCAAATCCAAAATTGTCTCCTAATATCTTCATTACTATGTACAAAATCAAATCAATAATGTCCAAAGAGATTTCAAATAAAAAGCAAGATCCACAAATTCATTCAAGCCGAAGAAAAAACCAACAGGCCCAAAATCCCATTCCAGCCCAACAGGCTCAAAAGCCCATTCTAGCCCAACAGGCCCAAAAGCCCATTCTAGCCCAACAGGCCCAAAAGCCCATTCCGACCCAACAAGCCCAAAAGCCCATTCCGGCCCAACAAGCCCAAAAGCTCATTCCGGCCCATTACCCACAGCCCAAAAATCAAACAAAGTCGACCCAAACCAAGCCCAAAAATCAAATCAAACCAAGCCCAAAAATAAAACCAAGGCCCAATTCAGCCCAAAAATTCAGCCTAGGCTCAATCTAGTCCAAACCTTGACCAGGGCCCAATTTAGTTGCACTTTGACCAACCTAAGCTTTAACCTTGACCCAACTTTGACCTGGTCCAAACTTTGACCTAACTTTGACCAATCCAAACTTTGACTTTGACTCAACTTTGACCTGGATCAACTTTGACCAGCCCAAGTTTGACCTTGACCCAACTTTGACTTGATCCCACTTTGACTTGGTCTAACTTTGACCCGGTCCATCTTTCAACCCCAACCCAAATTCAAGTCAAACCTAATTCCAATCAATTCAAATCCAAATTCAGTTCCAAATTCATTCAAATTCTAATTCAAAATCAATCCAATTTCAATTCAACTCCAATCCGATCTCAATCTCGATTCAATTCCAATTCAAATCAAAATTCATTCAACTCCAATTCAATCTCAATTCCAATTCAAATCAAAATTCATTCAACTCCAATTCAATCTCAATTCCAATTCAAATCAAAATTCATTCAACTCCAATTCAATCTCAATTCCAATTCAGATCAAAATTCATTCAACTCCAATTCAATCTCAATTCCAATTCAAATCAAAATTCGTTCAACCCCGATTCAACTTCGATTTCAATTCAATTTCAATTCCATTCTAATTTCTCATACACTCTAAATGTCTCATAGACCCGAGCGTCTCACAGACTTTGTCATTCCAATGATTTGAATGTCTCACAGACCTGAGCGTCTCACAGACCCGAGCGTCTCACAGACCCAAGTGTCTCACAGACTTCGACATCTCAAGGTTTCAAACGTCTCACAGACTCGAGCGTCTCACAGACTAGTTTCCCAAACCCGGAACTTCTCGAAACCCCAAACTCCTCTAAACCCCAAACACCTAAAAAACCTTCAAAGTCCCGAAACCGCGAACTACGTAAGGTCTGATCTCAACAGGGAGTTGAGTACGTAGGCAGCCCACACAGGGTGTGACCCCATTCCAATCAAAAAACCTTTTTCCCACTCTCAGGTGTCCTTCCTCTCAAAACAGTCAAACCCCCGCTGACTCTCACAAACCCTTGACTTCTTCAACTCTCAAAATCAGTCTCGTAATCTTTCATTCTATACTCATTCGAATTCATCAATTCTTCTTCTTGGCGCTAGCTTGGCAGAAAAGCTTGCCTCATCCACTCGTTTTCTCTCCTCCGTCCTAATCCTATCCTTGGCTTTTAAATAAATCTCTCTAAAAAGGTTTTGAAAGAAGGTAATCCCGACAATTGGAGACCGAGGTTTCCTCAGGCACCAATCCGAAGTCGTGGTCGTTGCCACTTCTAAGGGGCGTAACCCAGTGCGAACCCACACAGAATCTCTAGTATGATCAAATAAGTCCTATCCATAGGCAACAAATCATCAGAGTCAATTAACGGTTCTTAGAATCCTTCTCTTCCCTTCCTAGTTCCTTAGGTCAAACTAGGTGGCGACTCTAGTCAACTCCGCCTTATAGAGGCATAAGTCCGCGTGGAGCCCATTGAGAGCGGCTGTGGTGCACACTTGCACTCCCCTTTATGCTTTCTGGGAAAGACGGACGATTTAGTAGGTATTTGAGGGATGCCAGAATAACGGGTTTTCACCCTCCACAGAATGACATTTTCTAGGATCTAGGCTTCTCATTCAGACCATATTTAGGTAGACCCCCCCTCATACCAAAAAATCACCCTCCACAAGTACGAGAGTTATAAATGTTTGATTTATTCTTGTTCTCGGCCTAAGGGCCGTAAGTAAGACTCGTCAATTATACGAGCTATCTAGCTGTTTGTATATTGTTTAGTTTGAGAAGTATCTCATGCCTATGACGACTTCTAGTAGTTATACCGACGCGTCTCTACACCATATTCCTATATTTGACGGGTCACCAACGGTAGTATCTACCTCCAACTGTCGAGTATCCGACCAACGAACCATCTTAGTTCGTTGGATTTTGACTGAGCGTATGGACCCGTACACGGACATCCTCACATCGATTTTATGATCACAATGCGCACCAAGAGCCACATCCCCTTGGATTTCTACTAAACCTCCTCCATACATTTTCCAAACACTGTGATTAAGGTCTCTTAATCTAATCCTAATTATAAACTCGGGATCCAGTGTAACATTTCGAATGTGTGCCTTTTAAGGACTTGTACCTAGTATCTCTAGGTGATTTTTACCATTCGAATGTAATGATACGAGAGCGGCTTTAAGCAGGCCGTTGCTATGTATATAAGTTCTCGGATAGTATGTCTTATTATCCTATGCTACGACGAATTTCTTACGTCTCTTATATTAATATATAAGGTAGTATTATTACCGTTAGTTCATTTTATATATATAGGTATATGCGAACCATACTGTTATCGCACAAATAGCAATAGTAAGGCAATAGCATAATATACAGTTCATGCATATTAATTCACGCAATCAGACAGTTAATCTTATCACAGATTTTTACACACGTCTGAACTGAGGAAATCCTCAGAGACAATCAAGCCACATAACAATATACCTTTCAGAGTAATAAACACTACCGTGAAGTTTCACGCTCGCCCGCTAATCCTCGAAGCTCGTCCTCTAACGTATGGCCACTAATGCACCCAACTCTGGAATACGAGGCTACATATTAGCTCTCTGTAATACAGACTAATTCGGTATCCCGACTAGTCACTAATTCCCCTGATAATTACCCCGTGATTGTTCAACGTTTATCATTCGGGTTTTAAACAGTTCGGGACACTAGTAGACAAAATGTCTAAAACGATGACTTATAAGAGACGGTTAATTATAAAACCGTCTTAAATAACTCCTTCCGCGCGCACGGGTGAATTTTAAAGACGGACTACAAACCACTGTTTAAAGTGACTTTTTTTAGCGGTAAAAATGTCTTTTAAGATGGTTGTAAAAGAATCGTCTTTTATGATGGGTCTTTAAAAGATGGTTATTGAGGAACCGTCTTTTTATATCTCCCGGTTTCCTTTTAAAAGACGGTTTACAAGGAACCGTTTTTTATAGATCTTAAAAAAGACAGTTTTCTTTAAACTGTCTCTTAAAACCCTTCCTATTACGCCCCGTGTTCCTTCTCAGCCAACTTTCCCCGCGCATCCCCTTTCGATCATCAACCTCCCTCTCGTCTTCCGGCGCCGTAGCTCTTCCACCGCTCCAGTTCGCTACCGAACTCCACCACCGTCACTGCATGTGTCCTCTTCCAGTCGCGCGCTGCCCCATCGTCGGTCAAGGAATTCTGTCGATCAAGGAACTCCAATTGCGCCCAGTACACCACTGTCGCCAGTTGCGCCCAACACCATCATCAACCATAACCGCACCCAACACCACCATATCCTGTCACACCCAACATCACCGTCAACCGCAACCACACCCAACACCATCGTTGAGCAAGGAACTCCGGCGCACTGCCCATTCTGTTTATGTCTGTTGGCTCGAGCTCGCCATACCCAGTGATTCACTAGCTAGAACCGGTAATATACTCACGGTAATTTTTTGCTAATCCATTACAGTTTCAGTATTTTGCATATTGAGACTGCCGAAAATCCATTGTGCATGCTAGTTGTTTTATCGATCATTTTCATATTGAGACTGCCGAAAATCCAGTGCATTTGAACAAGTTTGATACCTAATATAAAGATTTGATGTAGAGATTGATTGGTTACTCTCATTTAAGACTTAGTATAGAGGAAATGAACAAGCTCAAAGTTTTTTTTTGCTTCAATATGAAAGTTCTGGAATACTTGATTTCCTCAACAGTTGTGAATCCAAGGTGCTTAGGTTTGTCCGACAGCTTGTTGAGCTTGGTGTTTATATATATGTACTTTACCTGAATGGGTAAAAACTATTCTTCTATTATTGTAGTATTACAATTTGGTTCATCAAATAAGTTATTTGTTTGCATCTGTTCTTTTCACAGCTCAATCATGCTATTTTCTGTTCAGTTACATGCCCCTACAGTACATGTAACAGTTACTCAACTCCTGAAGACCATGTTTGCATTGATTTCATTTTTTGAGTTTCCTTCTCTGAATATCCCACGTTAATGGGATGAAGCTCAACTTGATAGTCATTTATTGGTCATGTTGTGGCCTATGTACATATGCTTTATATGGCTAGATTTTAGTTGACTTTAGTGCTACATGCGGGGTGCAGTTGCATGCTACTGGAAGCTGGAATTAATCAATGTGATCTTCCTAACATCGATTTTTTGAATTGCTTTATTGTATTGTGGTCCCTGAAAAGACCCTTGTTTTATTTTTTCTTTTGTCTTTTTTGTATCTCTTCACTTATCAAATATCCATCATATTAGTTCTCACAATTTTGTTCATATTGAACTTGCTTCTATTACTAGTATTTAATTATTTTTTCTATATTTGAGTCTGGGTTTCTGTGCTTGTCATGGGAAGAAAGACCATCGTTTCTCCTAGTACCACCGCACTAAAAGGATGCTTTCTAGTGTACCGTAATCTAAGAAAATGGTAGAACCACCCCCCATTTTAGTTTTTACTCACTTCAGATGATGGTAGTTCCTCCAAATTTGAGCATTATTGTTGCTATGTCGTTAACGGGAATTTCAGTGGGTTTTCACCTTCTAAACACATCATTTCGCATCTGTTTTTACTGTTGTACTGAACTATATTCTCTTCTTTTGACTACTCCTCTGCAGTGATAATAATCACCGGGCTGCTGCATCTCCTACACCTGATTTAACATATGGGCTGAAAACATCTCACTCTGGAATTGGTAATACACTTGAACTTACCATCTTCTCTTTGGCATAATTAGGAAATACATGCTATGTGATTTCTTCATCCTCTGATTGCGACCGTGCCTTGCAGTGATTAAATCACTAAACTGCTGCATCTTGTACACCAGATTTAATACAAGCTGAAAACAGTCTACTCCAGAACCGGTAATACAACCGAACTTGTTCATATTGAACTTGATTCTATTACTAGTATTTAATTTGTTGATTTTCCTATAATATTCTGATTTATGTTTTAATGGCATTATGTCTTGTTTAGCTTCGTTCATTGATGTTTAAATGTGTGTTGTTGCATTATGGATGATACCGGAAGCTCGTGCGCTCAATTTTAAGGTTAATTCGTTAAGCTACTAGATTATTTGGTTGCATTTTGTGGTGGCCTTAAATGTGAAAACTTGATGAATTGTTAGTGTGCTTGGTGGGCTAGTCATCATTGTGGTTGCAATTGTTAGTGATGTGCTTGGTGAGTTGAATGGTATCCTTTTGGGTGAAACTGTGGAGGTTCTTAGAACCGGAAAACAAAGAAAAACAGGGGAGATCATGCCAAAATTTTCTTGTGAAAGTTTCTATCTTTTGAATTTTACCTGCACTTGATGACTATTTCTTAATATTTGAAAAACATTTATATAAAATTTATGTGATACTAAAACATGCTATCACAAAATAAGTGTTAGTATTGTTATGATTTTTGTGTTTATAGAAGAAGGTTCTGAGAAGCTCAGCAATGTATGATATAAATAAAATCAACTCATTACCAAGTACCTAAGTTCATATCATACTTAGAAGGAAACAAAAGAATGACATCTGATCGATTTACTAGTCAAACAATCAACACCTGGATTTCTGTGTTTCTGTCTGTCTGCTTACCGACAAGATAACTCCCCATCTTCTCAGTCTTTCTTGCATCTAGTATCGATCGAGTATATTATGATATACACTACTAAACCATTGCTTTCTTATCAGGTAATTTTTGTCTACAAGTGAGGACAACCAATTCTCCAGCTATTCCTGGTGTCTACTCTTTGCTTCGTCCTCAATCACGTAATCTTCATCTATACCACTTTCTGCAACCTTGAAAAAAGAGTTAAAATTTTGAAAAAATGTAAAAGATATATAAACATGATGATTATTGTTTTGTAAACTAATAAAATCATACCGAAAATATACAAATTTCTACCACACCACTACTTGAGTTATCATGCAAATGCATACTAAACCAGTGATTTGTTTTGTGTTTGTATACCAAAAGTTCCAAGAATTTTCACATAGCATGTCCATTATAAATAATACCATGAAATACTAAGAGATAACTTATTTGTTTATTCATTATGGTCTCACTAGTAGGCAAAATATCAAAAACGACAACTTATAAGAGACGGTTCTAACCATCATTTAATTTGTTGATTTTCCTATCATATTCTGATTTATGTTCTTAATTGCATTATGTCTTGTTTAGTGATGTGCTTGGGGAGTTGAATGGTATCCTTTTGGGCGAAATTGTGGAGGTTCTTAGAACCGGGAAAACAAAGAAAAACAGGGGAGATCATGCCGAAAGTTTCTCGTGAAATTTTCTATCTTTTGATTTTTACCTGCACTTGATGACTATTTCTTACTATTTGAAAAACATTTATATATAAAACATGTGATACTAAAACATGCTATCACAAAAGAAGTGTTAGTATTGTTATGATTTTTGTGTTTATAGAAGAAGGTTCCGAGAAGCTCAACAATGTATGATATAAATAAAATCAACTCATTACCAGGTACCTAAGTTCATATCATACTTAGAATGAAACAAAAGAATGATATCCGATCGATTTACTAGTCAAAAATCAACACCTGGATTTCTATTTTTCTGTCTGTTTGCTTACCGACAAGATAACTCCCCATCTTCTCAGTCTTTCTTGCATCTAATATCGATCGATCGAGTATACTACAATATACACTACTAAACCATTGCTTTCTTATCAGGTAATGGTTGTCTACAAGTAAGGACAGCTATTCTCCAGCTATTCTCAGTGTCTACTCTTTGCTCCCTCCTCCATAAGGTAATCTTCATCTATACCACTTTCTGCAACCTTGAAAAGAGAGTTAAAACTTTGAAAAAAATGTAAAAGACATATAAACATGATGATTATTGTTTTGTAAACTAATAAAATCGTACCGAAAATATACAAATTTCTACCACAGCACTACTTGAGTTATCATGCAAATGCATACTAAACCAGTGATTTGTTCTGTGTTTGTATACCAAAAGTTCCAAGACTTTTCACACATCATGTCCATTATAAATAATACCATCAAATACTAAGAGAGAACTTATTTGCTTACTCATTATGGTCTCACTAGTAGACAAAATATCAAAAACGACGGCTTATAAGAGACGGTTCTAACCATCGTTTAATTTGTTGATTTTCCTATCATATTCTGATTTAGGTTTTTAATTGCATTATGTCTTGTTTAGCGATGTGCTTGGTGAGTTGAATGGTATCCTTTTGGGAGAAATTGTGGAGGTTCTTAGAACCGGGAAAACAAAGAAAAACAGGGGAGATCATGCCAAAATTTTCTCGTGAAATTTCCTATCTTTTGATTTTTACCTGCACATGACGACTATTTCTTACTATTTGACGTCTGCGCCTCTGTACAGATCGATTGGAACTGCAAATCGCCCACACTCCTCTCTTTTGGTAAGCTTCTCTAACCATAAATTTTAACTTCAATTATAATTAGCTAGTTTCAATAGGTTTACATCTGGTCAATCGATTAATACAAATCACGCTTAGTTAAGATTAAACCGGATTGAAAATTTGGCCTGTTCATTTACTAATTTTTAGGCTAGTTGCTTATGTTTTTTTCCTTTGCAACTGATTAGTACAAATCTATGAGACTGTGTTTTGAACCTAAAATTGTTTAATGCATATGGCAATATGATCACATTGTCTGAAAGTGTATATGTAACACCCCTACCGTTAATCCAACCATTAACTCCTAACCCGTCTCATTTACCATCATCAAGCAGCGGAATCAAACTACCAACGGCAGGTATTACAATGCCGCTAGTCACCCACGTGACTAACAAGGCCAAAGTCAACACAACAAATCAAATACAAAATCGGTTTGATGGGTCATTATACCGAGTACACTATACAAACATTACTTCCATTACATAATCAATCCTAACCAAATACAACTTAAATACACCATATTATAAAAATACAACCTCCATTCATTACTATACCGAGTTTTTACAATCATCAAGTTGCCGGTAACAATTCGGCTTACAATTCAACATTTCAAATAATTATAACCTTCACTAATTACTACCAATGCTTACATAGCAACCCCGTCCTACTCTCGTATGGTGATCGGCTTCATTGTACTTGGAAAATAAAAACGATGCCCCTAGGGGCTCAACAAAATTGCTGCATATGACTTCCGCATACCCCGCGTACTAGCGAGGGTACGCCGTCTATTTGGTTGAGAGCATGCAAGGCAACAATACATTATATACGTATGCCAACACAAACAAGGTTCAATGAAGAACACAAACACTAACACACATTTCAAGGGGTTAGTTCAATATGTTCTTTACTTAGGCTCGAGGGTTTCTACCTCACTATGCCTTACTCAATTGCTCATAGTCTTACCCACTCTCTTGGGTACTCTTACTCACAATCTCAACAAGTTCTACGATGATCAACTCAATTCTCCACTCATCACAAATTCTCAAGTTTCTCAAGTCACAACTCCATTCTCAATACTCACATACTCAATACTCAAGTTCTCCAATCAATACTCAGAGATATATGTTAAGTCATTACTCATGACCTCCGGGCAGGGTCATACACAAGACCCACCACCGGGATTACAAATACAAAAGGGCTATGCATTTAGCTCCTCAAGTCCACCAATGTCCAGTTCTCTACCGGACTACTCAAATTCCCAAACTCCTCTCAGGAGTCAATTCACAATCTCATGGATTAGCCTAGAGGTATCTCTCTCGATAACATCTGTTGGCTTAGGGAATTCTTCAATGGCTAGTATTCTAAGGTTTAAGGTTTTACTCAACATATCGAATACTCTCATGCTCGTGACATTGTTCGTTTTAGTCTGTTCCTCTCATTGGGGATCGACTATTATTTTAAGGGGTTTGGTGGTCCCTTATCTTACTTTATTCCTTTCAAGGTTCAAGTTTGAACACTCACAAATCCTCTAACAGAGGTTACTTAGTACTTCCACCATTATTTGATTTGTGGCTTAAGTCAATTCGGATCTCTCACCGTTATCGGGAGTTTACTAATCCCATACAATTCTCTCACGTTCTAGTGGGTTCGTAGTTTGTGTTATCGTATATTGGTTCGATAGTTTTGGTGTGCTTCCACATTTTTATTATTTCGCACTTGACTCTTTCTACGAGTCACTACTCAAACAAGACTCAACTATGAGTCGCACTACTATGCTCATTCACACCCAAGCAATTCACCCACAATACACATTTCATGAATTATACAAACTTCAAGTTTAATCAACCATCCAACAACAAGCAACACCATACAAGCACAAGAGAGTACACACAATCCGATTCGTGCATTTATCTTGTTAGGTGATCACACAATCAAACAAGCACACAAATCGGGTAACCAAGTTAGGATACAGAGCATGAGAAAATCATACCTTTCACCGGGGTTAACTTTACCGGGTGTTCTCACGTTCCTCGGTTCACACTTGTTCCTCATGTCTTACTCTTGAACCACTAATTACATGTCAAATGGTTCAATTAATATTTAGGTGTTACGGTAGGTACATAATTGCTACTCCCGTACTTACCCCGTTATCCCGTTATTTCGGTTTAACTTAATGTACTTAAACTCACAACTTTTTTAATCACTCCTCAAACTTGCTTACACTTCTTAGGACCTTTAAAGGTCACCAAACAACTCCTAAACATCATCTAAAACAAATACCAATCAATCCCCCATGTTCTAAACACTTTAAAACACTTTCTGGGCATTTTTGGGGGTGGTCCGGGACCTGGTCGGACCCAAGGTCCCGAACAATACAAGTGACTCTCGGCCTCAATTTTGACACCTGGTCGGGATTGGTCCTGGACTTAAGCCCGGACCAATTCCTGCATTCCTCTCGGCCTATTTTTATGGTCGGTCCGGGACTTGGTTCATATCCTAGGTCCCGGACCCTGCTAAAAACTGTTAACAAGGAAAATTTTCAGCCCCAAATCAACCCTTAATCCACACTCAAACTTTCCCTAATCTTTCCACAAGTTTTCTACATAATTAAACACCTCAAAACACTTCTTAAACCACCTCAAATCCTTGGTTAAATCCTCACTCCAATTCTTGTTCAAATTTAACAAACTTTCAATTTTCACATTCTTGCATTTTGCACACTTGTGCATTTCTATTTCCTTTTGATAGTTCTTACCTCCTACCCAACTTACCAAATCACTCAATGACCATACCAATTCATTCCTAGATATACACCATTCCAAAACTCAAGTCCAACTCTCATTTTCACTATTGTAACACTAACTCTTTTTCTTGCAAATTCCAAGTTACCAAGCATCATTATGCTACAGATTTCACACTCTCTTATACCCATTCTCCACCTACCATTTCAAGGCTATTAAACCACTCTACTCAACACTACAAACACCTAGATTCTTCAATTTACTAAGTCACCTTGAAACACTTGTTTCCTACCAAAATTTTGCCATAGCCTCCCTATAAACCCAATATATCTCAATCCAATCACTTCTCACCAATTTCATTCCTAATCTAGCCACACCCTTATAGGGTCCTACCAGCACACAATATCAACTCAAAATTCACCAATCAACAATATAGCTCCAAATTCAATGCAATGACACTTAGGCCCTTAAATCAACACAAGTTCACAATTTCTCTCAAATATCAACCAACACCTTGCTATCATAAGTTTTGGTTTTATTCCATTAATTACCCATCCCAAGTTCTAAAATAATCAAAACAAGCATTAAGGTGAGTTTCTTACCTTAAGCTCACAAATTCCTCTTTTGATTCTCCTCTTGTTCCTCCTCTTCTCAAATTCGGTCAAGTGGGAATGGAGTTGCCAAACTCCATCCCAACATCCAAGGAACACAAAATAAGTTCAATTAAAATTCGAAACCCTTAGAATCACTCAAATTCAATGAAGAAGCTTAAAGCACAAAATTCTAGGGTTTACCTTTTAAGTTTTAGGAGGGGTTTTCACCCCTGGATCAAGAAGGGGATTATTCCACCATTGGAGGGATGAAACAAGTCTCCAAAACAAGAAGAAAGCAAGGCATGAGAATGGCAAAAATCGGCCAACACAAGAGAAAGGGGAAAAATGAGTTTTTTCATTAATCTTTTTACCTTAGGAGAGAGAGGAGACTCCAAGCTTTACTTTGATGCCATTTTCTCTTCAAATGGGGAAAACCCATGGAGATGAAGTTCATCTTTTTGGAATTTTAAAAGGATAGAATGATAGAGAATGATGAGGAGATGAAGAATATGTGATTATTTTTGTGATTGGAGCTCTAATGAAGCTAGAGCATGAAGGAGAAGTGGAGTAGCCATGGAAGCTTGGTGAGAAGCTTAAAAAAGGGCAGCAACCAGAGGGAGAGGGGAGAAATCGGCAATGAAATACCCCGTATTTAAAAATAGTGATTAATTAGGCTAATAAATAATTTAGAAGCTTAATTAAGTATAAACAATCATGAGGGAACAAATCTCGAAGAAAACGGATCCTTAAAATGGATTAAAATCACTAATGAAATTAAGCGCGTTTTTCGAGGTAACCGGGAAAACGTGTCTTTAAGCGGTCAAATAGACTCGTAACAATTTTAGTCAACTAAATAATCATTAATAAATATTAGTGAGGCTTTAGAACCAATAAAAAAATCAAGAAAACGAGAAATTAGTAAAAACTGTCAAAAACGGGAAGTTGTGGGGTAGAAATGTAAATAACACAAACTTATGTGTCCATATTGTAAAAAGAATTTTAAACCATGTGGGTCTGGGTTCTGGGGTGTCCGATTTCATCCCCCCTCACACCTCTCTTTATTCTCCTTTTTACTCACATACAAACAAAACAATAAAGTAACATTTACTCTCACATTTCTCTCTCTCCTAACTCATTTCTTCCTCTCACTCACGTAAACCCCAGCCCCCTCACTCTCTTTTCTCTGGTTGCTTCTTCCTCCCAACCGAGCTGCCATGGAGAAATAAGAAACCAACATAAAACTTCTACTTCTCTCCTTTGTAACTCCCTCAATACTCTTCCAAAAATTATAAAAATTACACCATTGTCTTCCTCTCTTCAAGACCAACAATTCCCTCTTTTCAAAATCCAGAAAAGAGCACTTTCGATTTTATGAGTATACCCCATTTGGAGATTCAACACCACCATTAGAAGGCCCTCCTTCTCCTTGTTCTTCTAAGGTAAAGATATTTCGAAAACTCCATCTTTTTCTAGCCCTTGTGGGCAAAACGAGATTCATGAACTAAACCCTTGTTCTTCCTCTTGTTCTAGCCGATTTTTGGCTTGTTGGTGGAGTTGGAAATATTGTTCTTGAGCCACTCCAAGCTCCATTTGAACCCTTGCAAGGTAATATAAATTCTAAACCCTAGAATGTGCATTAGTACTCAAATAATGTTTAAGGTTAGTTTTAGTATTGAAAATACATATTGATGGGCTGTATCATTAGAGGATTGGGATTTCAAAACCGGTAGAGAAAGAAGGAAAGAGGAAGGAAAAAGAAAGAAGAAGCTTGTGAAGTACCAAGGTAATATACTTGTCCTTATGTAGTCTTGTAAATGAGTATGTAGCAGATTTTTAGTAATGAAAATATGTATTGTAAAATGGTAGTGTATTAGTAGAGTAATGTATAAGAGAATATGAGTATTTGGAACCTTAAAAGACATTTAAAAACTGTTGCGAAACAGATTGGGAATTGAGTGTAATGTGCAGGAAATTTAGTAGTGTTTAGTGTTTGGAAATTGTGTGTGAAAGCTTGCATATTAATGTCTATTGAAACAGGTGAAATAAGTGTTAAATTGTGAACTAGAATATGTGGTGAGAGTGTAAAAATATAGGGGAGACCATGGCAAAATTTGTCTAGGATTAGAACACTTAAGGAAACTAGAAACTAGGTGAAATTATGTGTTGTAACAGATTTTAGTTGGAGCTGTTTAGTTGGTAGGTTAGGAGAGATAACTAGTGTATTGTGAACTCTAGAAATGGCATTATAAGAGGAAGCTAAAGATGTAGAAGGTGAGAGCTAAAATCTGTAGCAAATGCAACTTAGAAAAAAATATTGTAAGTGCTGAAATGAGAAGTTAAGGAAATAGGTGAGTGAATTAGTATAAAAAGGTGTAACACATTAGCAAGGGATTTAAACATGTTTAGGTGACTAACTAGGTGCTAAAATATGTGGCATTAAGTGTAGGAACAATGGGGAATTAATTAGACAAAGTTAGGAGTGTAACAGATGTAGAAAATGTAAAAACTGTCAAACTGGTAGCAGGGTCCGGGACCTACTCCCTGTATAAGGACCCGGACCAGGGGGTAAAAATAGGTCGAGAGTAACAGCAGGTGGTGGTCCGGGACTTAGGTCCCATACAAGGACCCGGACCACCCCTGTAAAATAGGCCGAGATATTACTGCAACTTGGGTCCGGGACTTGGTCCCTTGTACAACTCCCGGACCATATATGTAAAACTGTTCGAGAGTTTACCAAGGTTCTGGTCCGGGACTTACTCCCAGTATAAGGACCCGGACCAGGGTGTTTAAAATAGCCGAGAGTTTGGTGATGAGGTGGTCTGGGTCTTAAGACCTGGACAAGGTCCCGGACCACCCAAAATTTGTAAAAATAAGTACTTTAAGTGGGTGATAAGGTATGGAAGTGGATGGTAATGATAGTATAAGATAATTAGGACTTATTTAAGGGTGTTTAAAGATCATTAAGAGTATAAACAAGTTTTAAAACTAAGCAAGAGTACGTGAACCACATGTAAGTATAAGGAATGTAAAGGCATAGTAAATACGAGTTAGGAAACAAAAGAGTAATCGTGTTTGGTTAATGATAGTTAGATTAATCATTCAATTGTATGTATATAATAGGATTTGATTTGTGAACACCGGAGGAACGTTGGGATACAAGTACGACGGTGAACGGTATGAATTCCTCATGCCCCGTATGCTATCTTGGTTACTCTGATTTGTGTGTTGTGTGCTAATTGATCACCAAATAAGATAAATGCACGAATCGGAGTTATTATGCATACTTGTGAAAATGTAGTGTTGTATGTTGTGAATATTTTTCTTAAAACTTAGTTTGTATAATTCATGAAATGCATGGATGAATATGAATGGTTGTATGAATGTTGTAATGTACTGTGACCGAACGTGTTGACCTTGGACTTCTAACTTATTCCTAACAAGCTAACCATTCTAACTTAAATTGGTAATTAAATTGGAATGAGTAGAAGTCCGATATAGTTTCGGCCACGCGTGAGGATGAGGAGACACAAGAGGTTGGATCCGATTCCTGACTCTTAAACTGGTCCGCGGCCCAAACCCCTTAAATGGGTAGCATCCCGGATTGGTGAGTCAAGTAAATCCCGGAGGTGGGACGGAGTAGTCCCCAGGGCCGGAGGTCCCGACGACTTAACTTGAGTATAAGCAAGTAAGTAAGAATGAGTAAGTAAAATGAATGGTAGTAAGTAAGTATAGTAAGAGTAAGTAATGTATGATGAGTAAAAGAGTAAATAGCATTCCGATTAACCCGGATGCGTAATTTGGCTAACATTGTGAAGGTAAGTATTGTGTGGCTTATTGTATTGTTGCCTTGAATGTGTAATGTATTGTATGAGCATGTATGATGTATGAAGAGCATGTATGTAGGAAAATATTGAATCGCATGTTTAGTGGACGTCAAGTAGTCGGCGTGCCCTAGCTAGCACGCGGTATATGCGGAGTTCATGCGCAGCTTTTGCTGAGCCCCTTGGGGCAATGTTTTTTTAATATGAATGCAGGTACCCGAGAAGGATGAGGATGATGAAGAAATAGCTTTACTTCTTTTGTCTTCTTTTTGATTGTAAACAATGAATTTATGATGGGTGTACCAAGTAGTACATGGCTGTAACTTTTGATTAGCCGGTGTACCATGTGGTACACCTTTTTGGATGTTGATAGCAGGGAATTGGTATAGATGAGTAGCTGGTAGAAACTCATTCTTTTGGGAAGTTGGGTAAAGGACGTAAACGAATACACTTTAGATACTTGGTAATTCGGTAATGAAGGAATGTATCTTTTGTAATCAGTATGCATTATAGTAGCTCGGTATATTATGTTCATCAGGCCGTGACTGTAAGTATTAGTAGCCTAGCTAGCCGTATGGGCGGTTAGCGGCATTGTTTCACCCGCCGTAGTAAGTAGTAGTAATTCCGCTGCGAACTCGTAGGATTAACAGGACGATTAGACGGTAAGCATAGGATTAACGGTTGGGGTGTTACAGGCAAGGAAGGGGAAAATAAGGAAAGAGAAAAGGAAAGAAAGAAATGAGAGGAGAGAGAGGAGTACTCACCTTTTCTACTTTTTACTTTTTCCTTCTTTTTCTTTTCTTTCTTTCTTTACTAGCTTAATGTGTGTGAGGGGCTGTCTCACTAATTAAAACCGGCCCATATATATGTAAACTGGAGCGTTTTTCATTTTTTACAGAAAACACTCGTTAATTTACCTGGTTTTAGCACTATTCACTAACCGGGCCCGTTTTCTAGAATTTTCTCGTTTCTTTAATTTTAATGGCTCTTAAGCTTCCATTAATGTTTATTTATAGTTATTTGATGAACTATAATTTTTACGGGTTCATTTGACCACTTAAAGTCATGTTTTCGGGTTTTCTCGAAAAACATGCGCTAAAGCTTCATTAGTGTTTTTAATTCGTTTTATGGATCCGTTTTCTTCGGGAATTGTTCTCATATATTATTTAGGCCTTATTAAGCCTTTAAAATCCATCAAGTACCCTTTTAAAGGTTGTATTCATCCTACGGTCACTTAACGCTCAATTTAGCGTTTTTCACTTTTTAAGCATTTTTCTTGTTTCTTTTGGATTTATTCTCTTTACCAAAATTTATTAGGCACTAATAGGCCCTCAATATCGTATTAGCGTAATTTAATCACCCTAATCAAGTTTGGAGTATTTCAGTATTAGTACGCAGCCATTAACTATTGTCTAGCCATTCTAAAACTACAATCTGTTTAATGCCTCATATAGTCAAAACTCTAAGCATGCAAGGGGTTGTTTATTTAAGGTTAATTCGTTAGTTGTTTTAGTGAATATAATACAATCTAGTTTCACAGCTTTAAAATCATTAGTAATGAACATAAAATCTGGTTTTTTGTGCCTCTTCAACAAGGATATTCCTTTGCTAAGACAAGCTAAATTTAACAGCATTAATGCCAAACTTTATACACTCGAACTTAGTGTTTATTCTCTCTCGCACTAGGACATACCTGCTTTGTGATCTCTTCATTCTCTTCTTGTGAATCACTAGGCTACTGCATCTTGTACACCAGATTGAACACGGGCTGAAAAGTGTTCACGTCGTACCCAGTAATACACTTGTACTTATCTTCTTACTGTTGGCTCTTTTGAATAATGCTATTCTTATTTCTTGCTGATTTTCTCCTAATTTACTGTTGATGAAGAACTGATGCTGGAAAACTGTTGCTGTGTTTTTCACTTCTGCACATTTGAGCATTGTACTCCTGCATTTTAAAGGTATGTTACAATAGTTTTTACCTTCTTAAAACGCACTACTTCCCCTCTGTTTTTGTTGCTTTTATTATTATGTTTTGACTATCACATTTGCACAATCTTAGAAATTGTAATTTAATTATGTACTGTTATTTTCTATTTTCTTAAACAGAGTTAATCTGATTGGAATCCTCACGTTTGTTCATCACCAAACTATTACGCTTATCATCTGCATCGAATAAGGTACATTTAATTTTTTTTCCCTTAAGTAATATATGCTTATGCAACATATATAGTTAATTACCCGTCCAGGATATACCCAATAGGGGAAAATCTTGGACAGTCCTTATTGGGACTGTCCATGATAGTATTAATAAGGGCTGAAAACAGTTCATTCTCTACTTGAATACACTCGAACTATATAGATTTTTACTATCTAGCATTATTAGGGCATAGCTTGCAAATATAACATTTTATCTTCTCACCTTCAGTTTCTAGCATTCAAAGAATAGCTTGCAAATATAACATTTTATCTTCCCACCTTCCTTTGAACGCCTTATTCCCCTCCAAAATGAAGTAGACTTCTTTTTGTTCATTCTCGTCGTGACTGACAAAGATGTAAACTCAACAAACTTAACAGTCCATATCCTACTCTTCATCACAACAATTCTTCTGCCGTGATTATTCTTTATTAATTCTTTAATTTTCCCTTGGTTTTTCACATGTGGCACTAAACAATATTTTAAAGGATATCATATGGCAAACTCATGGATGTACAACGGAAAATTGGATAACAAGTTTCTTGAGGGAGTTGACAAATTCTGCAATGTTCTGGTCGATAATCTGACTCCTGCCAATAAGAGATACATATTTTTTCCTTGTGTGGACTGCAAAAACTATTTGAAGTATCGAGGGATAGAAAAATAAAGGAACGTCTGATTCGTCGTGGTTTTACGAAAGACTATGAAGATATAGCCCGGTGGCATGGTCAGAGGGCGGTAGATGTCATGTGTAATGACCAAGACTCTGGTGAAGATAATCAAACAATTGCGGTCAATGACCATGACATAGTAGACAATGAACCAGATTACGATGACATTGCTGCAATGCTGGAAGATAATGAACAAGAGTTTTACAATAGGCCAAACACCTATTAGACTTTGCTAGATTCATCCAAAACACCGCTGTATTCGGGGTGTGATCCTACAAAATTGAGTAAATTGAGCGCCGTCTTGAAACTCTTCAATCTAAAATAGAAATATGGTTGGAGTGATGTGAGTTTCACTACTCTCTTACAGCTGATGAAGAGCATGCTACCTGAGGATAATTTTTTACCAACATTGACTTATGAAGCAAAAAAGTTGATGTGTCCAATGGGTATGGAGTACAAAAAGATCCACGCTTGTCCATCTGGTTGTATTTTGTACTGGAAGGATATTGAGTTTGCTGATAGATGTCTAGAATGTGGGGAATCACGCTATGCGAGGAAAAACCAAAATGAATGCGCTGGTCGTCATAAGGATATATCCCCTGCTAAAGTGTTGTGGTATTTGCCCATAATACCACGATTGAAGCGTCTATTTGCATTTGAAAATGATGCGGAGAATCTAAGGGGGCATTCGACTCACAGAAAAAATGATGGAAAATTGAGACATCCGGCTGATGCGTCCCAGTGGAAAAACATTGACATGAAATTTCCTCAGTTTGCTAGCGAGCCAAGAAACTTGAGACTCGGTCTGTGTACTGATGGGATGAACCCATACGGTACATTGAGTAGCATACACATCACGTGGCCGGTATTATTGATGATCTACAATCTTTTCCCGTGGTTGTGTATGAAACCTAGACACATTTTGTTGTTACTTTTATTATCTGGTCCAAAACAACCGGGCAACAAAATAGATGTTTTCCTACAACCATTGGTAGAGGACCTACTACTATTGTGGAATGAAGGGGTCATGTGTATGACTCATTTGGAAAAGAGAATTTTAACTTTCCTGCGTATGGTAATCTTTCTGGTTACACAGTCAAAGGTGCTTGTGCATGTCCTATTTGTGGTGAGCATACATCAAATATCCACTTGAAACATAGTGGTAAGAATGTTTACATGGGTCATAGAAAGATGCTTCCAAAGGGCCACAAATATCGCAAGATGTCGATTGAGTTTGACTGAAAGACTGATCACAGTGTACCTCGTCCTCCCTTACCAGGTTCAGAGGTGTTTAGAAAGGTGCAGGATATTGTCAACAACTTTGATCCATCGACAAGAAACACCGAGAAAAGTGTATGGAAAAAAGTCAATCTTTTGGGAACTTGAGTATTAGCAACATTTAGATGTTAGACATTGTATTGATGCAATGCATATCGGAAAAAAATGTCGGAGAAAGATTAGTGTGCTAGCTAGAACTTTAGATTCTTCATATAACATCGAATTCGTTTAAAGTTGGGTCGACCTAGCAAGATTACCTCTCTTCCTTTTGTTTCATCCTAATTAGTGTGCCAGCTAGCACTGAATGTTTTTGGATTTTTTTATTAAAATCTACTCCTAATCCATCTAAATTGTTGTATGCTTAAAAAATGGATTGGATGGGTTGGGTTAGGGTTGAAGGATTTTAAACGGGTTGGGTTAGGCTTGTGATTTTCTAACCCATCCATTTTTGGGTTGGGTTGGGTTGATGGTATTTTAAATGGGTTGGGTTAGGGTTGGTATCAACCCAACCCATCGACCCAAATTGCTAGGTCTAATTTCGGCGGTTCCTAACTAGGAACCGCCGAAATAGGTCCTTTTTATTTTTTAAATAATTTACGAGGACCTATTTCGACGGTTCCTTACAAGAAACCACCAAAATAGATACCCGACCCACCCTATTTCAGCGGTTATGTAACAACCGCCGAAATAGGGGCGCTGAAATAAACCATTTTTGTACTAGTGTGTACAAATGTTTGTTAAAATATGTACATCCTCACGTAAAAACATGTATATCCTCGCATTAAAAAGATACAGACGGTCACATAAACATATACGAATCATTAAATATGTACATCCTTAGATAAAAACCTATACATATAAGGGAGAAAACTTGTACAGATGGTCATACTAACATGTATTGATGTTCATTAAAACATATACATTCTAATAATTGAACATGTACATTCTCATAATTGAACATGTACATTCTCACATTTGAACATGTACATCATCACATTAAAACATGTACATTCTCATATTAAAATATGTACATCATCACATTAAAGTATAGAACGACTTCCAAATAGATTACCCTAACCCCACACACCCTAAAATCCACCCTAGAAAAGCTAAAAACGTCGAAGACATTTTTAGGGTCTGTAGTGGCGGGTTTAGGGTCTAACGCCCTAAACCCGCTACCACAAACCCTAAAAACCTATCGAGTTAGTTGCTACAAAGAGTTTACTCAAACCTACAGCAAGTAAGGCAACAACACAGTAGCAGCTGAACCATTAAAAACTGGTCTCAGCACTCTCTTGTTACTCGGACTTCAAAAATACAGGGTATTCATAATTACACATCTACCTCAACAACATTTACCTCTGCTGATTAGTTAGTTTATATAATACTCTGTTAATCATTCGTATCATAGGTGAGGAAGTTGGAACTTCTGATAGCAATGTTGGTGTTTATAATGGATGGATGTTTCTTTGTTGAGATGAGTTACGCCAAACCACCAGCTAATGAGCTACTTAAAGGGATGTTCATACCAAAGTTATCAGGTCAAGGTGCTACTAGAGACGATATTGCTCTACTTTATATTAACACCATATGTTGATATAAAAAAAATCATGTTAGAAAAATTCAAAAAATCAATATCAAAACTAAGCAATTACTAGCAGCAGCAGAACAGTAGAGAATGTCATCCCAACGGGAGAGACAATAGCAGGACGAGAAGGCAAAGCAAGGAGATTGGGAGCAAGGGCGGACAGACAAGGAAGGAACAGTTAGGAACTGAAGACTACAAAGAGATAGGAAGCAAGAGCGGACAGACAAGGAAGGAACAGCTGGGTACTGAAGGATACCAACTAATCAAACTACACCTTCGGTTACAACAACACAATTCAAGACAATGAAACCAAACTAATCATACTACACCTTCAGTTACAACAGTAAAAGAAAACAAACTGACATCTGTAACACATCAGTACTTCTTGAACAACTAAATTAAACAAAATTGAGAGCTCATGCAGATTTCATGTCAATAACATAATATATCCAAATATATTTTTTCCAGCATAGCAACAAACCAAACAGACAATTACAAGGCGAGGAGGTGTCAAGTTGTTTGTCTATGTGATCCGTCCAATTAACACACATAAAAGGAACATAATTAAATTGAAGGTCATTGCTGAATAGCTGGTTAACTCCACTGTCTACAAGTAATTTTTCAATTGAGAAGCTTAAACTGAAGTCCTTGATCACATCTACTAAGCCAAAAACCACTTTTTACAACGCATCCACTTCCTTCACACACCACTGTTTTGTTCAATGTGAATGTTCATATCCAAACAACATTCAGATGTGTCTATTATGTCTCTTCTAACCAAATTACTAGCTGAATCAAAATTGTAGCTCTTCATTGCCTCTGTCTACCCACTATCTGATGTTTCCCGTTTGGAAAATATCCTAAATTTTATGATAATATTCAGAACGCAAACAACAAACCACATACTATACAACTCTCTCACTAATAAAAACGCGTGACAAATTTAGTTTTGTAGATATACAGATTGACGATTAGATCGAAACTGATACAATGAGACTGTGTATACCTGGAATGGCGGAAAAACTTGCGAGTTGTGGAAGAGAGTGGTTGTCCCCTACCTATTGATGTAAATTCAAAGCTGATGTTGTCTACCGAAGCAAGATGAGTTATGCCAACATACAAAAGAATGTGTCAATATAGGGCTCCGTTAGAAATAAAATAGATCCATATATAAACTAAATACAAATTAACTCGGTAAAAATATGTGTAATACGTGACTGCTGCAAGCTTATTACGTCTATGTCTAATAAATAAAAATATTTCCCACATATGTTCAAACTAATCAAACCGCAGTAGATATTGATTGCCAACAAATCACTGATTACACCTAAACTCCTTCCAAGAAGAAGCAAGAGACACCTGCAGTTTCAACTCTAGATATACAAAAATGAACTGCACTAGAATGTCTAAGACCATTGAGCCTGATCCAAGCTCATCTCATCAAATCAATATTAAAGAAGAGGATAATAACCTCTAATTCATCCGAGTGCATATGAACAAGACGAGGAACCTGCACACATTCAAAAGCAGCAAGTCATATAAGATTTTGGTGCAGTGGACTGAAGTGGTAATAGAAAAAATAACATCCGACTTCAAAACAAGAATACAGATACTCATACCATCTATTTTTAATACCTTTCTGCAGATCTTTGTATGGGTTTAGATTGCAACTAGTCAATAAAAAATAGTAAAGTACAATGGAAATTTGTGTCATCATGTCACCCAAAAGAAATATACGTACTATTTATAAAGCAGAGCATATATCTATATATGCACACCGTCAACCTCAAATAAGATATAACACCATATTTGCTCTTAAAGAGCATCTTTGTCTACAAGCAGCGAGAGTTGTATATATGCTCGATGCTAGAGTTGTACAATGATGTTCACCTAAAGTATGGAAAAGCCTAATTGATGTATACTAAGTACGGCAAGGATTATCAGGCTGGAAGGTGGATAATTAAGAGAGAAACAAGCAAAAGAAAGTGTAATTCATATCGGTAAATGAGTATATACGCCTTGGGTTCAAAAAAATAAAAAAGAGTTTAAAGGGGGCAGCAAAAGAAGGCTTTAAACAGGGAATTACAAGTCCTTTTAGGAGACATCAGAATCATTGCAGCAACCTCCATTGATAAAATCCCTCGTATTTTCCCCCTTCGTCTGAATCCTTTCTAACACTAGTGGCAACGAACCCAACGATGGGATAATCAACTAGTCTCAATTTGTGTATGGGATGTAGTCATAATAGAACAATAACAGGTGCTAGGGTTCTAATTTCTAAAGCGTTCGCATAGAAAGACTAAGGGTGGGTGGAGCTGGAAGCTTGCAGACAGCTATGGTTAGAGACTAGAACATGGAGGTGACTGATTTTTTTCTCGTCCGAGTGCCAGCCAACAAGCTTTCTGTAATTAATGTGAGGCTGGGTTTTGCGTTGGGTTTTTGGGTCTGGGATTTAATAATTCATATCTGTCACATTTCTGCAATCATGGCCTCTACGCTGAGAGTGCGAATTATCCTCTATGCAGAAGTAAGGATAATTCGTTCCCGTTGATAGAAATTGATAAAATTCAAAAGTAAGAACGATTCGTTCCCGGTTAATAGAAATTGATAAAATGCAGAAGCAAGAACGAATCGGTTACCGGCTGATAGAAATTGTGTTGCGATCCCTCTTCTTCACCGGCTGCGATTCTGCTTCCACTGGCAGGAGATTCCCGTTTCCTGCTATCTGAGTTGCTAACGATAGATAGATTAACCCTAACTTTGGTTTTTATCTTTTCGGTGCAGCGCGCCCTTACCCTTACAAGGCGGGAGTTTCTTTTCCAAATGGGCTATGCGGACGAAAACCAATCCGTTAATGTAAGTCTTCCGCCCGAGCTGGAAATGCTAACAAAAATATCAGTCCGTTGGAAGAGGTTTCCGTCCCATTCTATTAAAAGTAATGTGCCAACTGAAAATTGAATCCGTTGGGATAGGTTTCTGAGGGTAAATGTTAACTTTTTTTGTAGTGTTATGGGGGATCCGTCAATCACGGAGTTTAAGGAGACGATGACTAAGTTGTTAGAGTTTGATGATGGCGTTCTGGCAATGATAGATTTCATGTGGCATACTGGTGTTGTTCAACTATGTCCACTTATTCAATGGTGTTCGACCGGGCAGAGGCTACCTATGAAGGAGGCGTGTGGTTGGCTCTACTATGCGATCAGTACCACCATCTTTGCTGGGAAGGGGCATGGACGCATAAGTCCTCTACCGTCCTGGTTAGTTACTCCCATGAGCCGAAATGTGAAGCTAAAGAAGTGCGCATGAGGAGCAGGTACTCTTGCATGGTTGTATCGCCAGCTGGGGATATCATCTCATGCTGATTCTAGTAGCATTGTTGGTTCTTTGACTCTTCTTGAGGTAAGTGTTTTAATGTACATCATAAGATACAGTTTGGATGATTTGTTGACTTTCTACATTTGCTTGACTAAGCTGTTTGTAGTTATAATTGATTTTCATTTGTAAGACCTTAACTTGTGTTATGTCAGAAGCTTCACTGATTTATGTTATGTGGTATTGTTTCCTTACAAAAGTCCTAAACTTCAAACCCCTTGCTTTATAGAATTGAAAGTTAGGGTTCATTACCAAATTTTATAGATCCAAACATCTATCAAATGAATTATTTAATACTCCAAATTTTATTAGAAGTCCTAATGTTATGAAACGAGAACTGAAATATATTCAAACTCGTAATGTAACTTAGTTGTTGTACCTTAGTTGTTGTAACTTAGTTATTGTAACTTAGTTGTTGTAACTTAGTTATTGTAACTTAGTTGGTGTAATCATTTTAACTCAATTTTGGTCGTTCAATTCTCATTTGTCTCAGAAAAAAGGGTCTCCCCACAACATACCAACTTATTCAACTAAGTTTGGTGAAAAAAAAATTGTACTGCAAATAGTAAGTTATTGCTATTCGCAGTACAAATTAATTTTAAAAGTGTAAACACGTAAAAATGTATCCTCATACTTTCTTTTAATAAAAAATGATTTCCGGTATTGATTATAACAAAGAAGTAATTAGCAAAATTCGCTACTAATCAACTACAAACTTCTTTGGTTAAATTACCTTCAGATATCATTTTCTGGTAAAAACAAATACAGGGATACATCATTACATGTTTACAACGTTAATATGATTTAAAAAAAATTGTACTGCGGTGATTAGTAATTTTGTACTACGAATAGCAACCCCCATATACACATGCCCATAGTCCCCTCTTTTATGTCCACCACCTTTTCTAGATTTTTTTTTTTTGAAAAACCTTTTCTCCACAGAATAACTAACAAACAAACATTTGCTATCTTGTTACCTCACTGTCACTCCTTTATTACTGAGGGCATCCACAATAACAAAAGTGGATTCCACCCACTAATAAATATTATTTTATTACATCCTCTCACAATCTCTCTCTTCTTTACCTAGGTTCTCTAAAAAAAATGTCTTAGTTAAGAACCCCTCACACATCTTCTCTCCTCTACCTCATCATTTTCTTTTTTCTTTTTTAACACCATTCTGATGCCACACACCCAACCATTATCACTCATAATTTCTTTCTAGGGAAAATTACATCGCCCACCCATGACGTTTGGTGAAATTACACAGCCCACCCACGAGGTTTCAAAAATTACATTGCCCACCCATGTGGTTTCTACAATTTTACATCCAGCAACTTTTCTAATATTTGATCTACTTAAAAGATGGTTAAATGATATCCAAATTTGATGAAACTTTACATGGACGATGCTAAGGTGTTATATTTTTGTTCAATGCCAAATCCAAAGTTTTTTAAGGTCATATATGACCTGTGGGACCCAATGAAACATGAGACACGTTCATCGGGTCCCACGGATCATATATGAGCTTAAAAAACGTTGGATTTCACGTTTTACCAAAATATAACACTTTAATATCGTCCATGTAAAGTTTCATCAAATTTGGATATCATTTAACCATCTTTTAAGTTGATCAAATATTAGAAAAGTTGCGGGATGTAAAATTATGGAAACCACATGGGTGGGCAATGTAATTTTTGAAACCTCGTGGGTGGGCTGTGTAATTTCGCCAAACGTCATGGGTGGGCGATGTAATTTGTACTTCTTTCTATTCGCTTTTAAATTAATCCACCTAATTCTCCGTTCATTAATCATTCCTTTCTCACTCTTTCTCCTTATAAGTACACTACTTACCCGATTAGGAACACCTTCTTTCCTTACTTTTTTTCCGCTTCGTTCTTTCTTCTTCTCTTCCCATCATTTTCCCTCTCCTCGACTCTTCAAATCCCTCAACAGTTCTCTCCCGAAATTTCTTCGTGCTCACTTTCGACACTTTCGATAATGGGTTTTGAAGAAATGAAGATCCTGGTGACCGGTGGAGCTGGGTTCATCGGAACCCATACCGTGCTCGTTCTGCTCAAACAGGGTCCAAGAAGCTCGACTTCAACGTGGTGTGTTGATTTCCGACCTCAACACGTTACTATACTTTATTTGATCTCCAGCTTTGTTTCACTTTCTTGCCATCTTGGGGTATGTCCTACTGCTAACATCACTCAATTCTCCCCACTTTGACAGGGAGATTTGAGAAACATAGATGATATTGAAAAACTTTTCTCCGAGAACAAGTAAGATGCACGAATTCTTGCCAGTTTCACTACACCGCACATGTCTGATGTTCATGAAAACTTATCTTCCCAGTTCCCATCCGTTTTCTCTTTCAATCTTTCTTGATTTCTTTGTTACCCTGTAGTAGTACAATCCTTTGATGTTGCCGTACATTGAGGACGATTCTGTCTTCTGGTTTGATTCAGATATGCCGCTGTCATTCATTTTGCTGATGAAAAAGCCGTCGGCCGGAGCATTACTGACTCATTCCGTTACATCGACAACAATTTGAGCGGCTCCAGTAATCTGTACTCTATCATGGCCGAAAATTACTGTAAAAAGGTATCCCGGCTTGAATAACACTTATACTACTACTACTATATCGCTTCACTGCTATTATGTTGTATACGGTGCCGTTTCTTGAGTTCTTTGCAGCCAGAGTCCATATTATATGATTCAGCAAATTCCATGATTCTGTCTTTGTAGTGATTCTTTCCCTGTTTGGTTGAATCTTGGTGCGTCAACAGTCTATAAATATATGATTCGCTACATACGTAGACGTTTTTACGTTACACTCAGAAAAGTTCTGTTTCCAATCATCAATTTGAATCCATGGTTAGTATTCAATCTCGTCAGCAAATGACAGATAGTTACTTATGTTGATGAACAGTTGATTTTCTCATCATCTGCGGCTGTGTATGGCGAACCAGAAAATAACCCTTGTTTTGAAGACTCTGGGTTAAAGTATATCAACCTTTATGGCCGAACTAAGGTATATAGTACAATATATGTGTTAGCACTTGCGTGTGAATCCTTATTACAAATAATCTGTTTTGTTTCATTAGCAGAAGATTTTCCATCTGGAAAAACTGTAATGTTCTAACATCCTCACTAACTCTGGTTCAAAATCTCTTCTCGTAGCGTTTCCTGGAAGAATGTTCTCAAGATTGTGCGGATGCAGACCCAGACTGGGGTGTGATACTGCTAAGATGCTTTAATCCTGTAGGTGCTCATGAGAGTGGGAGACTGGGTGAGGATCCAAGAGACATACCCAACAATCTGATGCCTAACATACAACAGGTGGCTATGGGAAGGCTTAAAGAGCTCAACGTCTATGGCCATGACTACCGCACTGAGGATGGTACAGCGGTATGTTTACCAAAAAATAACCGATGAATGATATTTTCAAACGGTAACTTATGGAAGATGTTTTGCTGATTAAATATGGCTTGATATATTTATATCAGGTTAGGGACTATATTCATGTAATGGATTTGGCTGAAGGCCATGTGGCTGCTTTGAAAAAGCTTTTAGCTGCTGATTACAAAGGTAACGGCATGTTTTAAAACCATCTATGTTGCCTCTGTGTGCTCTGCATATTCTTTTATATGTTGTCACTCAACTTCTTTCTGTTAACATTTTATAGGCTGCACTTCTTACAATTTGGGAACCGGTCATGGATATTCTGTGCTTGAAATGGTTGCTGCATTTGAGAAGGCATCGGGAAAGGTGACGATTCTGTTGTTTTCTTTTGTACATTTGTTTTCTGTTTGCCAGCGAATAGAAATTGATTTTTTTTTCTATATAAATGACCAATGAGAAATGCAAATTGATAGAACAAGTTTCAATTCATGAACACAGAAAATCCCAGTTAAGATGTGCCCGAGGAGGCCCGGGGATGCAACTGCTGTTTATGCTTCAACAGATAAAGCTGAAAAAGAGCTTGGCTGGAAGTAAACTCTTCTGATCCCTCTTGTCTTTCTGCTTCTTACATTTCTTGCTTGGTGAGATTGAAACATCTGATCAGAGCTTCGGTACATTGTGCAATGCTCTGGTTCTATTTTTTCAGATTTCAGTGTGGAAATCTGGACTAAAATGTGCAGTTAATGCTGCTGTGAATATATAATCCTTTGTTTACTGATTTATGATGCTGTTCTTGCAGGGCAAAGTATGGGATTGAGGAGATATGCAGGGACCAATGGAATTGGGCACGCAACAATTGACGGGGTTATCAGGGAAGACCACTGTAAGATTGCAGATATGGCTTGGTGTTTGTCGCAAAGATTGTGAAGAGTTGAAGCTTGGCTTTTAAGATTTGGATGATAGGGTTTTCTTTGTTTTGAATCAGGTTTTTGGATGTATTCAAAGTGGATAATTCTGGTTTATAGTTGTTCTTTCTGCTATTCGTTGAGGACTCTCTGTTCTTTTTTTTTTTTTTTTGCTCTCTGGTTGCAGTTTCGTGATTAGGTTGTATCTCAGAATTTCAGTGGAAATAATTCGTTTGCCTTTGTTACAAGAAAAATCGCACATTAAAAGGAGGGGAGAGGCGAAGAATATAACTATACTGATGAGTTCAAAATAACAGGAAAGAGCAGAGATGACGTACAAAATCATTAAGAAAACTATGATTTGACATATAATGCAGTGATCATGGATGTCTCTAATATAAGTCATGTTACAAAAAACACACTTTTGACACCCACAACAGGAGCTTGTGTCAAGTATTTACTCACAATCCATCCATCCAAGATCAAACTAGTGAATCCCAACTACCCGCTACCTCCTGAACTCTCTTCTCATCTTCAGTAACAACGAGCGTACCTTCCACAAACTCACAAGACTGAACAGGAACGCCGAGCTGCCTCTCCAACTTCTTCATTACAAAAGCTTCGCTATGTTCACACATTCACAACAACACGTTTCCTCCCAAGCCGCCAGTCCTCCCCGCACGATGAGCATAGTGAACTGAATCAGTCGGCAACTCCAGATTCACCACAAGATCACATTCTGGCACATCCAACCCTCTCGCGGCGAGTTCGTTTGTCACCAGAACCCTCAGCTCCCCTCTCTTAAACTTCATCAGAATCGTTGTTCTTGCAAGCTTGTTGAGATCACCCTGCATCTCCTCGGCTTCCATCCCACGAGCATTCAGCTTGTAGACGGTATCCTTCAGCTGCTTGACTTTTGTAGTCAGACACCCTTTTCACATTAAGTTTCATGCCTTCATTAGTCATCGTCTATTGCTGTAAATATAGTCAGTTTGCAAAGGACATATGCTTAGTTCCTTCTAATAATAATAGTATTAAAAGTTCAGGTAGTAAAGGTCTTTATCTTTCAGAAATTTACACACAGAAGAAAACATCATCTTTCACTGGATTGTGGAAAGAATCCTCTGTAGCGTTGGGATTCTGGAATCACTCTGCTAGGGCCAGAACATAAATTAGTGCAGATCTCTCTTGTGGTCTTTGCTTGTTCATAACACAATCACCTACACCTTCCACGCTTGTAGGCTTCTTTCACTTGCATCAGGTAATAAACAAAGTCAATTCTATGGATATTTTTTTCCCTGCTCAATTCATCAATATTCTTCTCTCACTAAACTCGTACTTATCTATCTTTTATATGATTGCAAGAGCAGAGAGGGACTGATGGCATTCAAAGGGACAGATTCACTGCTGAAAATCAATGTAAGCTCTGTTTTTTTTTTCCTTGCTCTGTGCACATGTCTTGGATTGCATATGTTTCAGACACTTATGCCATTGTCTGTTTATAGATCTGATCTGTCATGGAGTGTTGCCACTCTGATTATGTTCAGTTGTTGTTGGGGTGCTCTCGAGATTGTGGATCTGTGGAACTTAATAATTCAAGGCTAAACTTATCAGATAAGATCATTTTGTGAATCCACCTTGAATTGATGAATCAGACCCTAAGTTTTTTTTTTAGAATCGGACCCACTATTTTATCAATATTAGACCCTAAGGTGGCCTTTCTCTAACCTAGGCATGTGTTGTGTCTTCCCTGATTTTCTATGTATACATGTCCTAAAGATTGTGTCTAATTCTCACCTGGATATTGCTGAACTTGCACTAAATGGCAAGGTAATGATGAGATAGTGAAATAATTATGATTGTTCAAGACAAAATGTGACAGTTGACTGTCAAAGTGGCTAATCCACTCTAAGGGATGCAAATATGCATACTTTTGAAAGGAAGGTTTATGCACTTAAGTAATGGTCAATAAATTTAAATGATGAAACTTCGCTCACCATGCTTGATATGAATAAGATTTTTAGTTGCATATTCATTCTTTGTTGTCAACCTTGATAAGTCATATAAGTGACTGTACTTAGAATACACCGAGTCATCAGTTATGCTTAAGAATTTCCCTAAGCTTTATGATGGCTTCAAAATCTGGACGTACAATGCTCTTTTTTTTTTTTTTGTGGTATGTGGGCTCACTGAAATTTGTCGTTTCCTAAACTGGATATAATGTCGGGTAGATTAGTTTCACTATAAATCCTCACTTTAAAATATCTGCTTATGTTCCATCATCCACGGGATATGGATTGCAGAGTGAACAAGACAACAACAGGCATGGCCTGATTGTAAAACTTAATGCGTTAAAGCTACAGATTTCCTCAGAGAGGGTGGCTAAAATCAAGGTAATAAATATGCTTAGATTCTAGAACTGTACTATACACTTCTATTTTTCTCAGTCTATAGGTTATTTTGGAGTTCTAACGCCTTCATGAGTTAGAACTATACCATACAATTATATTCTCCTCAAGCAGGAAAAGAAGGAAATGAATGCCAAGAAACTTGCAAGTGAAAGAGAGGAGTGTGTAAGCATTGAATCAGGAAATGCTCTCTGTTTTAAGCCTGAAACTGCGATAGGCTTATTCAATCCTTATACTCCAAGAGCAGGAGATAGAGACTGTTATAGTATTGTTGGGGCAGTAATATCGTCACTCAGATGTCTAAATTGTTTCTTTGTCTCTAAACAATTTTGTCCTCTTCTGCTCCTAGGAGACATGCAAAAAGTAATTTTTACATCCTCACGTAGCAAAAAGTGTCGTAATGGTTACTACTCTTACTAAAGTGTGGAAGTTTGCATGCGTAATTCTACCAACCTTTTACTAAGTGTGCAAAAAGCTAAAATGACACTTATTTCGGAATAGAGATTGTACATCGTAAATACCAGCTTCTCTGCTATATTCTTAAGGTTGTTGTCAAATATCAATGTCCTCATAAGTGTATCTTAACACACCAAAAAGACTACTCGGGTCTTGTGAAGTTTAGCTCTTGTTTTTGTCTATTTTACTCAACTACAGTGTATGATTCTTTTTGGAAACTGAAAACAATGATGAGTTTTTATTAACTAAATCATGAAATATCTTTTCCAAATGCAATATATCGGCTCTTGTTTAGTATGTTTGACAATATCTAGTTTAGACAGATACTGCAAACAACTTGACTCTGTTGCTTTATCCGTTAGTATAGACATAATTTCATATAAGTATTGACACTTAGACACAAAATTAGGAGTGGTTTTTATATCATAGACTTGACTTTGTATTTTCATTCCTGGTTAGGAGAGGTTGAATAAAGAAGTTGTGCCTTTATTGTTTCTTTCCTGTTTTTGCTCAACCAAGATTCATAACATGGTACCAGAGCCACCTCATTCCTCCTTCCTCAAGCGTTTATGTATAATCTTCTCCTCTTTCCTCATTCCCCCTTCTTTTGAGTCTTATTTCTCAAATACCATCTTGAAAGACAACAAAGAGGTACGGAACTTAGAGAAAAACACAGGAAAGGAAATGGAACCATCTAGTTCCGACCAGAATGACAAAATAGAGACAAAAAACGCTGAAGTCGATGCAAAGGAGAATGGCCTTTGTCGACTGTTGAATTCAGATAACCTCGGAATGATTTTGACGGGAACCAAATGCGCAGGAACCAGATTCACGACTTGGAAACAAAGCGTGATGATGGCTTTGTTAGCAAAAAACAAGATAGGTTTTATTGATGGTAGTTTGGAGAAACCTATTGATCCTTCAGTGCGAGCGTGAGCGTGGTAGCGCTGTGACCGCATGGGTTTTTCTTGGTTGCTATCTAGTTTTGAGAAGGACATAACAAAGTGTGTTGTTTTCTGCGGCATGATAGCCTAAATTTGGGCATAATCGCACAATCGATTTGAGGAGAGTAGTTTAGCACAGCTTTATGCTTTGGAACAAGAGGTTGCAAATGCCAAGTAAGAAGATAACAATGTCCATGTTACTTTACGAGGATGAAATGCCTCTAGGATGAGCTGGATGTGTCGAACCCGCTACCAGTCTACGCGTGTGGAGGATCAAATCTATTGAGAGAGTATATTAGAGTTCTACGCTCGATGAATTTCTTTATGGGTGCACATCCAAGATTTGTAAGTGTCCGTGGAAACCTCTTGATGATAAAGCCACTCCCTTCAATCGAGCAGGTCTATTCTTTGTTGATTCAAGAAGAGAGACAAAAAGGGGCTACACGAACAAGCAAAACTGAAGATATGTCTCTTTTGTAAGCAACAGACTTGGGCACTACGACTTCACGGAGCGGGGAAAAGCAACCTAACCTTACAAGGTGATGGAACCTGTACTGTGTACACTATCACAAATCTGGACATACAGAGTTCCTTCGAGAAAATAGGGTATCCTGTCAATTAGAGGACTAACAAGATCAAGAAGGCTCTCGTTGCTACCAGTTCAGAAGGTGTCGCAAGTGATATCAAGAATGAAAAAAATCAGCAACGGCAAGAACTTACACGACTGAGGAACTCAGTTAGATCCTTGCTCATGTTGCCAAAGGACAAGAAGCAGCCAACACCGAGAACTCACACAGTTCTACATACTATGGGTTTGTCGGTAACAAGAATTATAATCTTACTCCCGTGTTCAAATCCTTAACTGCATTTGTTGAAAACAATGGTTCGAGCCTTCACTCCAGTAATTTAAGATAATCTAGTAACACATAATGGATTTTGGATACAGGTGCTTCTTAGCACATGTGTTTTATTTTCCACTTTTTTCAGTGATTATAGAAAGTTGTATAAAGAATAGTGGCTATGCCTGATGGGCGTCCATATGTTTTTCAGCTTACGGAAACTGTTAAGATCAGTGAGAAAATAACTTTAACTGACGTTTTACATGTTCCAACACTTAAATTCAATTTGATTTTAGTAGGAAGGCTAGCTTAAGACATGGGAGGTCGATTCTTCTTTGACCAAACCTGTTGTGTTTTTCAAGACTCTAAGAATTACCTTGAGCAAATAGGGGGATACAAATTAGGAGTCTACTTGCTTGACCCGAAGTGTGATTAGAGTGATGGAGAGGCTTTGATTTTTGCTTGTGTTAAAGATAGGCTGGTTAGTGACTTTGATCGCAAAGATACACTAGCTTTGTGGCACATAGGTCAGGGCACCTTTCCATATCCAAGTTAGACAATTTGAAACTGATAGATAGAAGCCTTTGTAAGCGGCAATTCATATGTGAGCCTTGTTGTAAGGGCAACAGTCATCGTGTACCTTTTTCAAAAGAAAGCTTGTACAATTGGTGATACTTTTGAATTAGTGCATATTGATGTTTGCGGACCCTACAAAGTAAAAACATAAGATAGTTTTTCCTACTTTGTGACCTTTGTTGATGATAATTTTAGAGCTATGTGGGTCCATTTGATATCTGCTTAATTTAATGCTTTCACAATTATAGTTGATTTTCTAAGCATGGTTAAGTTGCATTTTGGAAAAGTGTCAAGTTCATTAGGACAAACAATGTATGAATTAGGAAACTCCAAGAACACATATGATTTTCTTAAGTCAAGGGGAATTATTCATCAAGTCACATGTGCCACACCCCGCAGCAAAACGGGGTTGTGGAAATAAAAAATCTATCATTTTAGGACAAACCAGAGCATAGTTCATAACAATTTACAGCCGACTGGAACTACATAGGAAATGATCAATCTTTCTTGTCGTCAAACAAATTCATAGATGCTATTGATCTACTCTCCTTTGAGCAAGAAGCAGATGATAATACATGTGAATTACATCAATTGCAAACAAGAACCCAACAAGTACAAGGCTAGCAGTTTTCTCATGCTCCAACTCAACCTCAAGATCTAAGGAGATCCACAAGAACAAGAAAAACTCCACAGTATCTAGAAGATTATGTGGTTGGAAAAATCAGCAGGGAAGAAATTTCAACTACGCATCAATAAGCTAAGTATTTAGATCATTTCTATGACACAACCTCTACAAACTGTTAGAGTATAATTTATATTCTCTAGCAAACACACCTAGCAGCTAGAGATAAGGAACCTTCCATTTACTTTGATGCTATTATGAATGAAAACAAGGTAGAAGCAATGAAGGAGGAGTTTATGGCCCAAGAACAAAACAAAACTTGGGATATTGTAGAGTTACCTAATGGCAAGAAACCTATAGGATACAAGTGGGTGTATAAATTGAAGTACAAGACTGATGGAACTTGTGAAAGGCATAGAGCTAGGTTAGTTGTAAAAGGTTATACCCAAAAGTATGTCATAGAATACCAAGAAACATTTTCCCTGGTAGTAAAGTTCACCACTATTAGGGCTTGTGGCAGTTAGTTGTAAGCGGAATTGGACAATTAGATAGCTAAACATAAATAATGCATTCCTACGTTGTGACCTTATAGAGGAAGTCTACATGGAGTTTCCATTAGGGTATATGACTCTTGAAGGAAATCATGTTTCTAAGCTTAGAAGGGCCCTTTAAGGATTAAAGCAAGCATCAAGATAATGACATAAGAAAAAAAGTTATTTTCTTTTGACTTTTGGTTTTAAGGAATCTTTGAATGACTATTCTTTGTTTTTTTATAAAGAATAAGGGGCAGACTATTTACCTTTATCTATATGTTGATGATATCTTGTTAATGAGAGATGATTTAGACACGATAACAATGATAAAAGATGAACAAGACAACAAATTCATGATCAAGGACTCATAACATATTGCTCACTTCCTCGGGATGTAATTTATACACACTCCACAAGGAATAATAGTTGTTGAGAAACAATACTCAGAGAATCTTGTGAAAGAATTCAACTGTAAAACTTGTAAAATAGTTTCAAGACCATTAGAACTTAAGCTGTTGAAAGGGCAAGAAAACTTATTAGATGACCCATAAATCTGTAGAAGACTAGTGGACAAAATAAGTTACTTGGCTCACAAAAGACTTGATTTATGTTCCACAAGTTCTAAGCCAATTTCTCCAGCAAGCCAATATATTAGTTGGAAGACAGCTTTATATGCTTTTTGGTATACCAAAAAACCGACTTCATATTTTAATAATGAACCAAAAATTTAAAAAATGACTATAAAAGTCATCAATTTTAGATGATTATTTAGTAATTTTAGATAATTTTTATTAGTCCACCTAATTCTAGGTTCATTAATCCCATCATTTCTCACTCTCTTTCTCCTTATAGGTATACTGATTAGGAACACCTTCTTCTTTTCATAATTTTCCCGCATCGTTCTTTCTTTTTACGAATCGACTGATGTGCTGCATTGAATAACTTGCAGGAGTGCTGCAAAAGTTGAACGTGCGCGCGTACGAGTCGGAAACTTTGTTCCTAAACAACTAAAAAACATAATACTAATATATTTGCACTTGTATACTTTACGTGGAAGCTATTTATTATATAATATATCTATTTTCTTTATTGTTTGTTTAAAATTGATTAGTTATATAAAAAAATACTTTATAATAATGTAAACATGTGTAAGTATAGCAATATCTATTTATAATTATATTATTTTTCGTTCTTTGGAAATTTTTTTAAGGAAAAATTAGTAAAATATTTAATTTTAGAGAATCGGAGGGAGAAAATGTGCAATTTTCAACTATTTTCTCAAGATAATATACAATTTTTAATTAAGTATAGTTTCATTTATGGCAGCGGCTTATGTGCTGCAGTGTAACTGATGCAGATGCAGGAGTGCTGCAACGTGAACATAACATCGGCATGCACGTAATATCACACAACTAGTAAACATTGCATTTTTTTTTTCTGATTACAAATTAACTATGCGAGTCGTCAGTATTTAAAGTATCTTAATTTTCTTTGTTTTCTAATTATTAAGTAGAGGTTTAATTTAATTGTTATTTTTTTAAAAATTAAATAGTTTTCAATAAAACTTAATTACTTCATATACGTATTGATATGTGAATATATAAGAAAATCTTATACTGGCTATACTTTATAACGTCACAACTGACTCGGTAATAAGCCTTTGACGTTTTAAGATTTCCAAGGGTGGTTTTTGGGGTGGGTTTGTGGTGTGGGGTAATATTTTTTTTATTCATTCTATTCTTTATAATGTTGTCACTGACTCGACAGGTTTTAGGGTTTGTGGTTCAGGGATTAGGTCACTACAAACCCTATAAACGCTTTCGACGTTTTAATTTTTTCTAGGGTAGATTTTGGGGTGGGTTTGTGGTGTAGGGTAATCTTTTTTTAACTAAGTCTATACTTTATAATGTCGCAACTGACTCGGCAATAAGTCTTCGACGTTTTAAGATTTCCTAGGGTTGTTTTCGGGTGGGTTTGTGGTGTAGGATAATCTTTTTCTTTTCATTCTATTCTTTATAATGTCGACACTGACTCGACAGGTTTTTAGGGTTTGTGGTTCTGGGATTAGGGTCGTTAGACCATAATCTCTTCACTACAAACCCTAAAAATGCATTTGACGTTTTATTTATTCCTAGGGTGGATTTTGGGGTGGGTTTATGGTGTAGGGTAACCTTTTTTTAACTAAGTCTATACTTTATAATGTCGCAACTGACTCAGCAATAAGTCTTCGACGATTTAAGATTTCCTAGGGTGGTTTTTGGGGGTGGGTTTGTGGTGTAGGGTAATCTTTTTTTATTCATTCTATTATTTATAATGTCGACACTGACTCGATAGGTTTTTTGGGTTTGTGGTTTAGGGATTAGGTTGTTAGACCCTAATCCCTTCACTACAAACCCTAAAACGCCTTCGACATTTTAATTTTTCTAGGGTAGATTTTGGGGTGGGTTTGTTGTTTAAGTAATCTTTTTTAACTAAGTCTATACTTTATAATGGCGCAACTGACACGGTAATAAGCCTTCGATGTAACACCCCTCTCCATAATCACGATATAATCCCTCACGTAGCAATAATTAAAACGTCTCGCAGCGGAAAAATAAATAACAATTACAAAACTCACTCGGGTGTCACCGGCCATTACTCGCCCATGCGAGCAACGAAGCCAAACTACATCCAACTTCCAACATATACAAACTACTAACCGCCGTGATAACGAGAAACTCCTATACATTATACTAAGTCCATAAATCATAAACATCGACAAGTGAGCGTCTACCCAATCCTGAATATACACAACCTTACCATAAAAACAATTCACCATCTTCATTGCTATACAACATCTCCATGCGTGGTAACAAAAGTAAAACTTCAATTACCCTGTTCCTGCTCTTCAGCTCCGACAATGATCAACAACCTGTAATGGTGTAGTATCAGCGATAGACGCTGAGTATGCCGGGCCTGGACCCTAATGGTCACTTGTCATTTTAACCATCTTATTATTAGATTGGTTTCATGCTTTACCATTTTACAGTTATAACCAAAACTGAAGCATAAATGTATAATATACATAATCATCCATCCAAATATCCATAAACAATAATCATCCATCCAAACCAACATTCATAGAATATTTCAAACAACATTTATATATCCAACGTATCGAGCAATAACAATATATTGTACAATGTACAATCGCCGTAGCATTCACCATCCATTATCAATTTATTTTAGTTTGGCTTTCAAGCCCCATCCATATGTACAATGTACATTCGCCGTAGCGTACAGTTTCCATAGTTAATTTACCTTAGCCTTGTAGGCTCCATCCAACCATGTTTAATTATTAATATCAGCTGGGCGTCATGTTAGGACAACCCGATAACCTCACCATGGACAGTAGTCCCCCGTACACACAAAGGTGCTCATTTCGCCAGAGGTCCGGAGGCCCCTGACTCATTTATGTCTCGTAAGACGTCCATAAAAAGGCCGTAGCCACCTGATCCACGATCCAGTTTGGGCTCGTTGGATATAACCTGGAGCGGAATCCAATTAGGAAACCCCTCAGTGATCACAAATGCGCAACCAAGTAGTTCGTAAACTACCGGGATTCCTCACCTCAATCTCATACCATCACTCTCTCATAATGTTTAAGATATGCTCTTAGTCTTATGGAGAATATATTTATTAACCAGCGGCCCAATGGGTCACGCATACCTAGAAGTCATCTAGGTGATATTTATGTTAGAGATCCATGCTCTAGAGACCGACAATGTCGTGACTCGTCCCTAAGTGTTTTACTTAGGTTACCATATACTTAATATTAATATCATGGTATTATATCAAGTAACCGTCATGTCATCACAACGCATATGTATGTTTATATAAGTCGATCTATAGTCGACGTAGTGTTAGCCCCGTAGGACGCTCGTGCATAAATAAATAATGCAGTAACACTTAAACACATACATGTATCCACAAACATAACACACAAGTTATATCAACCAAATCCGAGCCCAAGGAGCAACCTTAGGACAACTCGGATCAAACCCCTTTACATACCGTTCACCCTGATTGTATTACGGTGGAGTATGAATCAGCAAGATCCTATGCTCCGTGTAGTCCGCTAGCTCGTCGAGCGTCTTGTCAGAAGTACAATCTAAACGGTATTGAAAACTATAAGTCAGTCTCCATGACTAATTACATCCGGTATTTCCGAATAACAAGTAACCTCGACAGTTCGCCCCTGTTTCTACAGTTGTTTGTTACGGGTTTCTCCAAAACAGTCGGTTTTGTTACTTAAAACTCATACGTCATATTTTTCAACTGTTAAATTTAATTCCTTATATTTCTTTTTAATCTTATCCACCAATGAGTATAGGTACATAACTTATAGTTGCATGTATGCATGTATGATTATATTATATTATATCCCTTTTCTTATTATATCATTTATTATCTTGTATTCTTTTTCGTATTGTTTTATTTTCCCACCATCCATTATAATACAATGTATTATGTAATCCATTTTTCTTTAGCAAATGATATTTGCATCCAAAACTCATAACTATAGTTCGTAACTATTTTTTTTTAAAAATAACCACCACCATTAAATCATATGGTTTCCAACCAAAATATATATCCACCTTATATACATTATTCTTGTGTATGTATATATTTACCACGTAGATAATTCCCATGAGTTTAATAAACTCTTATATTTTATGTTACATTTTTATCATCTTTTATTAGATGATTATTCCCATTAGTTGTATTACATTATACAACCCATATTAAGATTATTATCCTAATATTATGTAACATTTTATGTTGTATATTTACAACTCCTAAGGTTTATTCAATAAATACCTTAGTTTATAAATTCCATTTATTTATAGTTTGTCACATTCTTTAATGTGAATATCCTTCCTTATATTGATTATATTAAACCACCTTAATACCATATAATTGTTATAACACTTATAACATTATAGACCTTAGTCTAAAATTCATTTTCCAACTCTTATTAACTCGGTATAGCCCTTGAATTTAGTTAAATTCTATTTTGACCACATAACATTATGTAATGTTATACCAAAACACTAATATCATTTGATATGATATTTTTATTTCCTTTAACTTATAACCTATAGTTTTTATACAAAACTATTTTATATTGCCTCTTAGGCACCATAAGAAAATCTTATTCTTTTCCATAAACCATAGTTTCCTTAATTTACAAAATCTCCCCATCATTTATACCATGTTATATATACCATTCAATATAACATTTCTAAGTTATAAAAGAGTATAACCTATGGTTATTTTTGTAAATTCCGAATAGACCTCAATATACATTTTATATTGTCATTAGGCCCAATTTAAAACATATAGTTTAATAATACCATTAAAACTATATATTACACATATATCTCAATAAATACTCTTATATAATTCTAAAAATCTCCAAATTCCACCAAAGGGTTATAAATATCCTTATTAACCCATATACTTTCGGTATTTACCATTCCACCATCTATATTTCTCCAAAGTGTCATAATGACATAATAACTATATATTATACATAATAGTTTATTTTTAATTCCAAAATCAACCCAATAAATTCCTAAAAATTCCTAATAGCCCATGGGTGTTTAAAATACCATTGTACACCCTTTATTTTCGGTAATAACATATTTACCACATATGTTATAAAAATATTACCATTAAGTACTTAGTTTATTATAAAACCTTAAATAAGTTATCTAACTTATTTATTTTGGTCAAAACCTAGCATATGGTCAAGGTTGACCTCCTTAATATTTCCTTGACCATTAATTCCTAATAATTACGGTTTGCACCCAAACTTTCTAGAAATTACCATTTAACCCCCAAAACTTTATAAAATCTTATAAACCTTATTTTAACTCCTTTTTACCTCTAATTTTCGGCCTTATGTTTATAAAGCCCCTAAATTTAATTTAATTACACTATAACCCCTTATTCATTTCGGTAATTTATAAATAACACCTAAACTTAATTAAAAGCTTGTAAACGCATAAATAAAATGGCCTAAAGTACATGGCCTTATTACAAACATTTGCTCACAAAATAAATTACACATAAATGTCCCAAAAACACTTATAATTCTCGGCCTCACCACACATCTTTCATTTAATTACCAAACTTCCACATAATGTCTTAAATTTGACATTTATGTTACTTAATCACTTAGATAAATTTACTAAGCCATTTCTTTAAACATTTTAAGGTCAAAAATGACCTTACTACCATGTTCTCTCACGGCAATAATTATAGAAATAGCTTAGAACATTTTAACTTAGCAAAGTTAATGTTTAAGTGATTTATACCTTGATTTAGCTTAGATTAAGCCTTGTTTGAATTCGCCACCTTAAGGAGAAATTCTCCACAGCTTGATTTACTTGTCTTCATGTAGAAAACAAGACATGATTAAACTCCAAACATGAGCTAACCATGAGAAGTAGTTTAAGTCATGAAAATCATGGATTTTTACCTTAGATCTTCAAGCTTGATATAGATCTACTTTGGCCCTATTTTTCCAGAAGAGAAAGAGTATCAAAACACTCTCAAGAACAAGGTATAAAACCGTGGGTGATTAGCTTGGTAGATAGCTAAGTTTTACCTTGTTTAAGATGCCAAAAATGGTGTTTTTGGCTCGGATCTAGCTACTCCTTGTAGATCTTGGTATACCAACTGAATCTACATGAAAAGGAGAAGAAAATAAGGCTATGGAACCAAGGTTTACAACCGAAATTCACAAGGAAGAAGAGGTGTTCTTAGAGCACATTTTTACCTTAAATGGTCAAGACTTGAACTTTCTTCCTTAGATCTGGTTATGGCCGAAAATCAACCTTCCTTTAACCTCCAAAACACTCTACATAGATGTATAGAAAAGGTTGGAGTCTAGATCCATCGAAAAAGGAAAGAAAGATGAAGAAAATGGGCATTTTTATGCCTTAGAAGCTTACCTAGAGCTTGAGCTCTCTCCAATGGAGCTTGGAGACTTACCTACGCTGGAAGAGGAGCCAAAGAGATCCCAAGGCTGTAGCAATCTTGGCTGAAGAGGAAGAATGAAGGAGAATGACCTAAATTAAGCTTAAAGCACATTTTTGCATTTTTTATGATTTTAGTGACTTGATGACTCACCAAGGCTGATTGGAGTTGAATAATTGAAGCTCAATCAGTGGAGACACAGCATGAGGCAGCCGGCCATGATGGAGCAAGTGGGTGAATTATTGGAGCCAATTTGAATCCAAAAATGAAGTAAATAATGATACTTTAAGCTATTATTGGAAGTGAGTCATCAATCCTTGGCTTGTTCTGCTTGGAGCACCGAAATACAAGGAGGAAGAGGGGCTCCAAATCGGCTGGCTTCATCACATGGGTAAGCAAGTGGTAAGTTACTTTTTGTTTTATAAGGTAAAGTTCACTTTTACTTATTTTATGCAAAAGTAATGTGGTATATTTAATTGTCACATGGGTTTTGTCACATGGTCTGGTAGGAGACTTAATAATCTGATTTTATGCAGTCCAATTCGTGGTCATTGGTCAACATTGGTCAACTTAGTCAATGTTGACCCAAACGGGCCCCACTTTAGGGTTTTATTAATATTTTAATATTAAATTTGTAAAAATTCGTAAATTCTTGGAATTAAATTCCTAATATGATATATTATGATATATTATCATATTTAAAGGTAATTATAACCTTTTAGCCCATTATAACCAATTTAGAAGGCGATTACACAAAAACGTGCCTTAAGGAGTTTTAGTGCACATTTTGTGTCGCAAGGTGTTTCTGGGCTCTGTTTTCTTTGACAACGGTTTTTTTGTGTTCCTTACATGATATTTGATCATGGTATCCAATTTTATATCATTTAGAGGTCATTAGACCTTTAAGGTATTCTTAGAGCTCATTTTTGCCCTTTTTGACCTTGAAGCATGTAAATGCTTGTTCTTTGTGTTGGAGTGTTGCCCAACAATTGTAATATGTTTAGTAATGTGTTAATATGCTTAGGACAAACTTTTCGGTCCTAAGTAGTTCATTTGGGTATTTGTTTACCCTTAACAGTCAAAGGGTGCAACATCTTGTTTTGTGTTGACCACTGTTGTTTTCAGTTGACTTTTAAGGTATGTTTAGGCCTTAATTAATGTGATTATATATTTAATCCATGTTTTATAAGTTTGGGGTATTTCATTCGACATTTTAAGATTTCCTAGGGTGGTTTTTGGGTGGGTTTGTGGTGTAGGGTAATCTTTTTTTATTCATTCTATTCTTTATAATGTCGACACTGACTCGACAGGTTTTTAGGGTTTGTGTTTTAGGGATTAGGTCGTTAGACCCTAATACCTTCACTACAAGCCCTAAAACGCCTTCAAGGTTTTAATTTTTTCTAGGGTGGATTTTGGGGTGGGTTTGTGGTTTAGGGTAATTTTTTTTTAACTAAGTCTATACTTTATAATGTCGCAACTGACTCGGTAATAAGCCTTCGACATTTTAAGATTTCCCAGGGTGGTTTTTGGGGTGGGTTTGTGGTGTAGGGTAATCTTTTTTTTATTCATTCTATTCTTTATAATGTCGACACTGACTCGACAGGTTTTTAGGGTTTATGGTTCAGGGATTAGGGTCGTTAGTGAAATACCCCTAACGTTTAAATAATTAAATAAAGGTAAATAAGTATTATTTAGGGGATTATTAAACCCTGAGAAAAATTGAAATACCCCGGAACGTTAAACGCATAAAATCATAACGCGTTTTATAATATGGACATAAAACAACGTACGAACAATTAAATCTAGTACATATATATATGTATGAACACGAAAGTACATATACGTAACGTTACGTTACGATATTGTGACGTCGTGAATAAGTAGCAATGTCGTCACGTAACTTCGTAACAAAATAATAATAATGATAAAAATAATAACACGATATAATGTATAGTCACATAAATATGAAAATAAAATTGTGTATTGATTGTAAGAAAAAAAGGGAAGGGGAGCAAAGACGCTCCCGCTGAGTTTCGAACCCGAGACCTCCTGTACCTTCCCCGAGTGCTTAACCGATTGAGCTATGCTCGATTTCAGTAACTAAACCCAACAAACTAAAACTAGTAGCTAATCAAATAAACTAACTACACAGAAAGGAAAAGAAAACAAAGAGAATCACACGCATCGGTAGCAGTTCCTTCTCCTTCCTCGGTGCAGCTACAGATCGAACAGGATGAGCTTAGAAAATCAGAGGAATATCGACAACTCCAAATTCTATGCAAATGCCCATTACCCCTCTTGTAACTTGGGACCATTGCTCTCTCTTTGCTCACGTAATGGCCTCATTCCTTTCATTGACTTTCTGCCTCATCGGGAATTAAGAATAAAACAACTATTTCTCTGTTCTCACCGTGATTCAGAAACAAGAAACTTGGTGCAACTGACATGGGGCAACCTCCACGCATCAGTGCTAACTCTTTTTCCCAACTTCCAGGAACTCCTTAAGTTGTCCTCTGCAACAGCAAATTTTAATTTGATAAACCATGCCTCACTGTCGGTTCCTAGTACTAAGAAACCAAATGAGGAGACAGCCACATAAACCCAGCTATTATGCCCATACTCCCTAGGAATTTAGAGCCATGAACAATGTGAGACTGGGTTCTGATAGTTACTGAAAACGAAAAAAATAATAATAATAACCAGAGTCTCTGCCCACTAACCACTGTCTCTCGTGCGCTCTTTAGTTTCCTCCAACCCCAGCCTCTGATTAAGACCTTGCCTGGCTATTCTTCACTCCCCCTTGCATGCGGTGCCAAACCACAACTCAGGTAAGTACTGTTGTTGCTCAGGCGGGAAGGTAAACCCAAGCCTTCATGGCACTTTGATTTCCTTCTGTCTTGCTGTTTCAATTCAAAAAAACTGACACTAGACTCTTGCGTTCCTCCTTGTCAAACCAGTGAACCCCAACCCCTTGGTCTCTCCTGTCTGTCTGATCGAGCTGGCGCTCAAACTCCTTGAACTCTGAAACAACAAACCCAAGGAACTAACAAGGTAAGAGTACTGCAACAATTTCTTTACTGCTCTCTGTTGGTTTGGTCTGAAAACCCATGCACCAGTCTCCCTGACTGTGTTCCTGTCTCACGAAAGATCAGTGCATGCTAGGTAAGAGTGAAGCACTGGGAAACTTGAAACTCGTACCCTTCTATCCAAGGAGAATCCCTACATAAACTGTAACCCACCGGTCTGAATTCTAACCCAAGGTAAAACTTCTCCAACCTGTCTCTGCTTACCTCAGTTCCTTTCTTTATCTCTGTCTTACCAAGCTTAACTTGGTTGCCTCAGCCGTGCTAAATAATCCAAGTGTAAAAGCCTGGTAGCGTGCCTAGACCAACAAGAGAAAAGCCACTAAGCTTTCACTGGTAAGCTCCACTAAACTGTTGCTTCAATTATATAGTTCTCTAGGATTTTGTTTCTGTGTAACCAAGCTCCAACAATGTTATCAGAAACCTACTGATTTAATGATGAAACTGGTAGAGCATTAATACCCCTAGCTAGGTCCTGGCCACATTAGGAAAACAAAAGAAGAAGAGTGAAACAAATCTGTAAGCAAACAAAGAAAGCATATCGATAGGATTGGTTTCTGAAACTTCCCATTTCAGTAAAGGAGAACTTCATTAGTGTGACAGGTTGTGTTGGTCCTGTTTGAGTGGCTAATGCAAACACAAACTTATAAATGCTCCTGACTGAGGAATTATGCGTGAGAAGATGAAAGAAGAAAAGAAAACAGAAAAAGGAAAGGAAACAGAAACAGACTTTACAATAGAAGAACAGAAGAAGCAATGACAAAAAGAATTGCCTCAGTTTCAGTTTCTGAAAAATATATACTTTCTGTTTAGGAACTTCTCAGGGGTGTGACTGATATGGCTGGGTTTAAAATGTTAATAGAACCCGTAACTAAATGAGCAAATCAGAAAGCAAATTAAAAGGAACAGAAGAGATCAATAACCAAAACAAAAAAAAATATATACCTTTAACTTCAGTTTCTGAAAGTTTTATGTTTCTGTTTTAAATTCAGTGGTTAAGATGTGTGTCTGGGGTTTTGTTTGGTTTAGCTCTGAGAGAGTGTAAACCGTATTAAGATTCTAATTAAGCAAATCGAGAATTTGGAAAAAAAACCAGAAACAAAACAGAAAGAACACGATATTGGGAAATGAAATTTCAGCTGGGCTGCAGTTCTGCAATGTTAGCATTTTCTGTAATTTGGTTTCTGTGAAAAACAGGTTTCAGATAGATTATAAGTGTTGTGTTGGTATAACAATAATCCCAATCAGAATTATTATGTGACTTAAGCTGATATATCCATTGAGAGATTTTTTTTAAACACTCTGACAAACAAAAAAAAGGGAGGAAGAGGGATCACATAGGTTTTCTTTTCTGGTTTTCAAGTTCAATCTCTTGCCTCTGTACAGATGGTGTCGTGGGCTACCTTTGTGTTTAGCATCTTGACCAAAACCTTAACTAACAGAGCCAAAAAAATTGGGAGGGTAAAAGGGCAGTGAGTGAACAAACAGAAAGTAATACCAGCAAAGACATTAGAAGTGAAAACATCAGGTTATCAGTTCAGATACTGGTTTCTGAAATTCTATTTGGGTTTCTGTTATAGTTGGGATTTGAGGGTTGCGTGGGTTTAAGATGAAGATAATAAATTCCTAGTACACCTTACAAAGAAACTGTAACACCCCTACCATTAATACAATGCTTACCATCCAATCTCCTCACACATCAGATACACGCAGCGGATACATACTTACATACAGTGGGTGATACAATGCCGTTAGTCACCCACGTGACTAACAAGGCTACTACTTCTACATACAGCATCGGTCTGATGGACCGGAATCCCGAGTGCTTCATAACTACAACACATACTCCAATTACCGGATGCATACTACCATCCTCATTCAATACAATGCTCCAAGTACAATACAATGTAATCCACATACCGAGTTTACTAGGATCCTTATACAAGCATAATACTACTTCCAAGTTCATACATACTCACTAAGAGACTACTCATTACCCATTCCTCACAACTACTTACTTTCTAGATATGAAGGTGCGCCACCGGTCTCTTACCTTGAACATATTCCCTTCGGGTACCTGCACACTAAAAACGTTCCCCCTAGGGGGTCAGCTTTCGCTGCGCATGATAACCGCATACCCCGCGTACTAGTGAGGGTACGCCGACCACTTGGTCGAATACATGCAGTTCATTTTCATTCAAACATACATGCATACATGCTCTTATACACAATACCATAATACTTACGCAAGCATACATACATGCACTTCATTACATACAAGGAATACAATATACCATCCAATACATACTTACCTTCTTTCGAATACACATACTCATTACATACACAATATACAATACTTGTTAGCTTCATTGGTCCACCCGGGTTAATCGGGTGGAGATTACTCTTTTACTCGTTACTTCATACATACGCATACATACTCATACTCATACTCATACATACTTACTTTCTTACTCTTACTCATGTTAAGTCGTCGGGACCTCCGGCCCGGGGACTACACGGTCTCACCACCGGGATTTACTTGGTTCACTAATCCAGGATGCTACCCACTTAAGGGATTTGGGCCGTGGACCAGCTTACGAACCAGGAATCGGATCCAACCTCTTGTGTCTCCTCATCCTCACGCGTGGCCGAAACTATATCGGACTTCTACTAATTTCAATTTACTCACACTTAAGTTAGGAGTTAGATAGTTAGGAATTTAGTAGAAGTCATTCATTCAAGCCACATATACAGTACATTGCTTAAATACATATCCATACCAAGTTCAATACAATATACAAGTACACTACAAAATACAATACACTTCATCATCATTCATATATTTCATGAATTATACAAACTATTGTTCAAGACAAATATCAAGAACAATGTAAGCAAGCACATGTAAGTGCAGTATAGTCCGATTCGTGCATTTATCTTATTAGGTGATCAAATAAGCACACAAATCGGGGTAACCAGATTAGGATACAGGGCATGAAGAAATCATACCTTTCACCGTTGTACTTGTATCCCAACGTTCCTCCGGTGTTCACAAATCAAATCCTATGATTTACATATAATCGAATAATTAATCTAACTATCATTAATTTAATTCGATTATCCTTACGCTTCCTAACTCATACTTACTAAGTCTTTACAATTCTTACATTTATATTTTATTTACTTACTTTAAGTTTGTTTCCTTACTTAACCATGGTGTTCTCATGTATATATGTACATATGTATATGTGTGGGTATACATGTATATATATATATACATACTTACTATAGTTATACATTTTTTTTTCTTTTTTTTTATAAGTTTTGACTCGACCGACCTTACCCAGGGTCAGTCCCAAGGTCGGTCGAAGTCAGTAGAGAATTACGCTGGAAAATTTCAGGGCCGACCGACCTTGCAAGTCCGGTCCCAAGGTCGGTCCATTCCATTAAGTTACCTAACGTGAGATTTTTAGCCCGACCGACCTTGCAAGTCCGGTCGCAAGGTCGGTCCGTTCCAGTAGCTTACTTTACGGGAATTTTTCTGGCCGACCGACCTTGCAAGTCCGGTCCCAAGGTCGGTCCATTCCAGAAGGTTTCAGACGGGGAAATTTTCTGGTCCGACCGACCTTGCAAGTCCGGTCCCAAGGTCGGTCCATTCCAGAAGGTTCCCGTCTTTGTAATTCTGGGCTCGACCGACCTTGCAAGTTCGGTCCTAAGGTCGGTCCGGCCCAGTATTTCAGTTTTAAAATATGTTTTCAGTTCTACACTTTGCCCATTGTTTCCCTAATCCTCCTACATGTAATCCCACTTGTTTTAACACTACTTAGGCCCTAAAAATTGCCTTAGTTCATCCCTCACATTCCCTACTCATTCCTACATCCACATACACAATTTTTCTCACTTCATCACAACACTTACAATGGTTTTCATTCCTCTTATGCTTCAGATTTTCAAGCTCCATTCTACCATCCATTACTTTCTCTACCAATGTCATTCCTTGCATTCCAAGTACATTACCTTACCATGCCAATTCATTTCCAAGCAATTGCACCATCTATACCCAAGTCCAACATTCATTTTACCAAGTCTTATACTCTAGTTCTTCCTAGTTCCTCCAAGGCAATCCAATACCTCTTGCTACAGACTTTACATTCTTTCATTCTCATACTATAGTCACTACTCCATGGTCATTAAACATCTCTACTATCCTTAATACGCACCCTGGTTCTACCCTTTCACCAAGTCACCCATTAATGCCCAATTCCTATTAAAATTTCGTCATGGTTCACCTACTTTTCTTACTTATCCACACATCTCCTTTCTCATCAATTCATCCCTATTCTAGCCAAACCACAAGGGTTCTACCAGCACACATACAAATATAAATTCCTCAATATCTTCTCCATCCACAATTTCAATACACATACACATCACAATTGGCTCCAAAGCCTACATTTCAAATACTTGCTCTTAAGCACTCAAACTTCACAATCCTCAATACTAGTACAAGGTTTTGGGTTCTTTAAATATTTTACCCATTCTCATTACTCTAATGCAATAGAATTTAAACATTAGGAAGGAGCTCTTACCTTGAGCTTATACTTCCTTCATTTTTTTTTTCCAATTCTCCTCCTCTTTCTTTCTTTCTTTCCCAAATCGGCCATGTGGGGAATGGAGTTGCCAAACTCCATTCCCATCACCCAATGAACACAAAACAACTATAATTAATATACTAACCCTTAAATTAATGCTAGTTCAATGAATTGTTTAAAGCAAGATTTCTAGGGTTTACCTTTGGAGTGTTTTAGAAGGGGTTTTATCCCTTGGTTCAAGAAGGTGAATCTTCCACCATTGCTAGGTTGATATTGTGCTCAAAAGAGAGAGAAAACAAGGCATTACACAAGGGTAAAAATCGGCTACCAAGGGAGATGAAGAAAACTTAAGGTTTTCATGGAGATTTTTACCTTGTTGGAAAGAGGAGACTCCAAGCTCCATAATGGTGTGCTTTTCTCTTTGAATGGGGTATACCCACGAAAATGAACTTCCTCATTTTTGGATTTTGAAAAGAGAGAAGTGTAGAGGAGGATGAGGGGAGTTCAAATATGTAGTTATTTTTACCTTTGGAGTTAAGGTGGAGCTAGAGCATGTGGAGGAAGAGGAGAAGCCATGGGAGGCTTGTGGAGCTCCATGAAATCGCCCAAACCAGAGAGAGAGGAGGGAGAAATCGGTGAGAGAGGGAGAAATGGGAGAGAGAAGAGGGAAAAGTGAGAATGAGAGAGTGTTATTTTACTTTTTGTACTTTACTCTTTTGCTTTTTGATTTACTTATTTGTTAACTAGTTACATGTATGTGTGAGGGGTTTATTAACTAGTAAAAACCGGCCCCCATATAGTATACTAGCTGGAGCGTTTTTCGTCTTTTACAGAAAACGCTCGTTATTTTACCCGGTTTAGGTACTATTCACTAACCGGGCCCGTTTTCCGGAATTTTCTCGTTTAATTATTTTTATTGACTATTAAGCTCCCATAAATGCTTAATAATTATCATTTAATGATTAATAATTTTTACGGGTCCGTTTGACCACTTAAAGTCACGTTTTCGGGTTTTCTCGAAAAACGCGCTCTAAAGCTCTATTAGCGTTTTAATTCATTATTTGGATCCGTTTTCTCCGGGAGTTGTTCCCATATATTATTTAGGTCTTATTAAACCTTTGGAATCCATATAACACGCTAACCGAGGTCTCATACCTCCTATGGTTACTTAACGCTTATTTAGCGTTTTCCGCTTTTTAAGCGTTTATTTATTTCTTTTGGATTTATTTTCCTTGCCAATATTAATTAGGCACCATTAGGCCCTTAAATATGTATTATACTAATTTTAATCCCTATATTTAAGTTCGGGGTATTTCAGAAACTATATGATTTGGAAAGAAATTTGAAGGTCGAAACAGAAAAGAAAGACAAGGAGAAATGTCAGTTTCCAGTTTTAAGTTATAGTTTTGTGTTCAGTTCTGTACAGAAAGTTTACTGAGTATTATTGTGGTAGTTTTGTGTCTAAAGTGGAGATTAAACATGTAACTGGGTAAGGAGCACATAGGGGAGAGATTTGAAGGAAAGAAATAACATTTAAACAGAAAAGAATCAAGGAGAGGACATTGGTCTCATGGGTTTTCATTTTAGTGTTTCTGATTTCCTGTTTGTATCTGTTATCTGTCAAACGAACTTCCAAGTTATTAACGGTGTATTCTGGGTTAACCTTGAGTCTAATACTTGAATAACACACAAGCTTGAGTGACTATAAGTGTGGGGAAACAAAAATAAACCAGTTAGGGACTTAGACATAGCAGCTGCTGTTTCAGATTTATATATGTTCTGGAAGTTTGTTTCTGTTCTGTACAGGGAAGTGAGTGAGTATTAGTGGAGTAGTTTTGAGTTCAAAAATGGTGATAGAACACTTAACCCAGTAAGAGGTACACGGGGATAAGATGGAGAGGCAATGAGATGAGTAACAGAATGGGAATCGTAATGACCAGAGAAGGAGGGGGGAATCAAGAGGAAATATATAGTTGTTGTTGCAGATTTCAATAATGATGTAACTTCTGTATGACTGTGTTACGAGGGTATCTTGAGTGTGAATCTAGTTTAAAATACACCCAAATGATAGCTAATACATATAACTGGGTTTAGCGAAACATAAACATAAATTACTACATTAAAGGGGACGTTAGATAATGTATTTGTGCTTCAAACTTAGGAATCTTTGGACTTCTGTATAAGTGAGTTTTAGGGGCATTCTATAACCTATATTATCATTAGACAAGGGTTAAAATATTATTCACCTATTTATCTAAGGAAAGAATACCCATTAGATAAGTCATAACTATGTTATACAAACTTGTTACATAACTACCCTTAAAACGCCCTAAAACATTACCTAAGGAAAAAAGGGCTTAGTTAACATATAAATAAAGATATGAAATATCCTAGGAGTAAGTTAAGCCTAGGATTAATGCATGTGGAGTTCTAAGAGTCAATATAAACTAACCATGTAACAACATACCTAGGGAATAACATACGATATAAAGTGTCGTCACATAAAATAATAAACTGACACATTGTTGTAATTAACTCTAGGACCGTAACGAACTCCGACCGGGACCTCGAGTGTAAGACGACTTGTGCTTCGAATAAGGTATGGACATGTGTGGTTCGTATGTTGCTGTGTTACACGGCTTGTGTGCTGCGTGCCTTGTTTGACAATGACCATAAGACTAGCATGAAATTGGATTGCTTGCTATGACTTGTTTATATGATTGTTACATATATCATTGTTGTATATTGCTTGCGCGCACACAGTAGTGTAGTCCCTTCTCGTGATGAAACCTTGAGATGAAATACAACGAATTACGTAAACAAACAAGGAACTATATATAAGGAGCACTCCTCTTAAACTATAGAGGACTTCTAACGACACCCACTATGGTGTCGAACTTATAACGATAATGAATAGTAAAATACCAGTTGAAGGAACCCATACTGGGGTATTGAAGAGACCCCGCGCTCTCGACGCATGACGCCGGAGATGGAGGCCTGGCTATGGAGAAGACGCTCTTCATTACGTGGTGATAAGAGAATTCACAAATGAACCTTAACGAATCAAGGAAGGATTGGCACTTACATGATATGGTCACGGGACCTAGTTATAACCCTAGACCTGGTGCAAGAGGAGAGAAAGAGAATACACTTTATGGAAACAAGAGTAAAAGGAATGAAAACACACAACGCTCGAATGATCCCATAGCGAGGATCGTTGGTATAATATACCAATGCACCCGTTTGATTATTTACATGATTGCTGTGCTATACTAGCAACTTGTTATGCTTGGTTGCTTGTTTCTAACGCTTTGCTACCTTAAAGTGTGTTTGATATTATGATGTGCTGTGGTGTGCTTTACTGCTTTACTATAGCATGTAATTTGACTTAATCATATTCGACCAAGTAGTCGTGTAGCCCGGTAACATGCGGGCTTCACACGTTCATACTCGGCATAGTTTTGCTGAGTCCTTTATTTTTACAGGTATGAAACAAGAGGCAGATGGAGAGTAGGCACGGGTGACTATCATAGGGGTAGTCCGTACGGGCAAGACTTTTTAGTAGTATGTTGTTAATGTATGGGTTATGACTTGTATTACTAAACCCTAGTTGTACTTTCGGATTGTGTTGTTGAACTAAGAACTTATGTTGTAGGTTCCCGGTACTTGGTCTGTAATTTCTGTTGTACTTGGATTTGATTGTGGTTTAATTCCAGTCATTCGGACCGCAGCTTGGTATTGATGTTGTTGTTGTGTCAACCGCGTGGGTGGTTGGCGTCTGTGACACCCGAGTAGAAATTGTGAATCCGCTGTTTAGACTTGCTAGGTCATCGTTGGCGCATCGTTCGGACTATTGACTGGTTAAATCGGGGTGTTACAGAAAGTGGTATCAGAGCGTAGTTGCGCTCTGATGACTGGAACAGAGAAGTACCGAGAATAAGAAAACTTAAATTTGGGAAACGGGGTTAAGGGTAGTAATGTGAGGCACGACGTTACCAATTTAAACCGCCAGCAAGGGCGATAACAACTTGCAATAAGATTCTTGTGTATGTTCTAAACTAACAAACGACATTCTTAGATGGCCGAGCGACAAGGACAAGGACGAGACCGTGACGCCACGACCCGGGACTACTACCATGCAGCGATCCAGGTCGAGATCACCGTCCAGATGCGGGACGAGGAATTCGCCCAGAAGAGGGAGACGAAAGGTGGTGACTCGGAGGACCGTAAACGGAAGGGTGCGGGGAGGAAGAAGTACTACCCGAGCAAAAGGCGAGTGAGATACCATGGGAGCAAGCCTACAGAGACCCTTCAGCTAGGCCACCCGGCTATTACGGCTAAGCCGCTACGCTCCTACCCATCCAAGGGTAAATGAACCAAACGCTAATGCTTAAGTACCGTTACAGTTGTCCTCACCAATTGTTGACTAACCAAATCAAATATTCAGGGTCTGGAGCCGGCCCAAGCAAAAAGACCGAGCGCCGATTTAAATGTAGACGATGCACGAAGAACCACCCCGGGGTTGATTGCCAGGGCGAACCGGTAAAGTGCTTCTACTGCCGGAAGCGCGGGCACAGGGCCTTTGAGTGCTACGTGAATCCCGAGAGTGAGAGCTATAAGCCCAGTTATGGTGTGAAGGGTGACAGGAGAGCGGGATCCCGAGACTCCCAGAAGGCATCTACTCCGAGGCCAGGGGAGGCGGCCTTAAGCATCATAGACCGCACCGAAGGACCAGACACCCCTTCAGCTGCAGGTAAAACCTAAAACCTCAAATGATTGTAAAGCATGACCAAATCTTTGTGTTCCAAGTTGTACGACCATGCGTGAAATCTGGTAGGTTACTAGTACCACCAACAAAAATATATATATATATATATAATAACTAAAAGATAATAACACTCCTTGAGGGACCAATTTTAGAGGCAACTTGGGTCGACATGCTTAGCAGTCGACAGGACCCTACCTTACAATCGAAGAGGGCCGAAACACCCTAAAATTTAAGAAATAAATAAAGGTTACGTAAGCAATTAAATAAGCCAAGGTTGGGATTGAGATAAATTCTTCAATTCGTACACCCGAGAGATTAATCTTAGTAAACCCCTCGTAAATCCATGAAATGAGAGGATATAGTTCGAGATGAAATTACACCATAAAATTGGTACAATCTATAATGCTTAATTAAGCATGGCACAAATCTTACACACTAAAGTATAATATTACGGAATTCAATTAATTCCCTACCCCAACACAAGGCAAACAGATAAGAAAAATGGCAATGAATCCGCCACTATGTTCAAACATCTATCAAATATTTTGTTCAAGGAGACCAAATAAAAGGAGTTGTGGGCCATAGAGAATTAAGTTCCGATCATGGAGGAACAAGTTCCGAAAGAGGAACTGTTAAAAACAACCGCAAGCAATACAACGGTAACTGTGGAATTCAATGTTATAAAAAGATAAACCCTTTGGATCATATGTATAACTTTAACTATGGTGATGAAAGAAGTGACCACACCTGCAACGTTACTTCGCATAGCATTCAATGCTCAAGCACTAACGTTATATGATGGTATTACTTAACCATTTGGTATTATACCATATATTACATACCACGTTATTCATTTTAATAAACCATACTTTAAATTACACTGTATGACTTGTAGTATATATATCCTGACACTAATGTCATAACACCTGTCAATTACCATTTCATGATAGTAAAACCATATCGTATATACTTATATATATATACATATATTCTTGGTTTTACACATACATGTTTACATATATGCAATGTCTATTGGATTTAATCATATAATATATATATATAGTACTTTAGTTTACGACATTCATCATAATATACGGTATTAAATAATGCATGTACTTTGCACTATGCTACCCTTGATTGTATAATTTACAGTTTATCAACTCTACTCACTTATAACACCCATCATTTAATATTGTATGGTCCTCAACCATATTTTATACGTATTTTCCTACAAATATTAGTCACGCCTTTATGCACGTACAATATATATAACTTATAAAACTCCCTTTATTTGATGTTACATTTCATTATTTTATGTGAGGCGATTATTCTCACTAGTTGTAATATGTTATACAAACTTATATTGAGATTCCTATCTTGATATCATGTAACATTTGTATAGTACCATAATAAACTTTTAAAGTTTATTCACTATACTCATTATTTTGTAAGCTCATTTATTCATTATTACCACATTTGCTTTATGTGAATAGCCTTGCTTATACACGTGTTATATCCACTTTAAATACCAACTGTATATGTGGAAGTATTTATTTATACATCTTCTTACTTCAAATGTTTGTCAGGATTAATATTACTTAGCCAAGCAATTTCCAACCTTATGATTTAAATTCAATTATACAATATCGTATAATTTAATTTCTCTTATTTAGTATAACAACCATGACAAAAAAAAAGGGGGGGCTGGTATACACTGGACAAATTATTCGCTATAACACCTGGGGTTGAACCCTAGGCAAGAGGATTAAGAGAACCTAATCGTATGGGAGATATGAATACGGTGCGGATGGATCACCTATATCCATACTATATCTATGAATACGGTGCGGATGGATCACCTATATCCATACTATATCTATGAATACGGTGCGGATGGATCACCTATATCCATACTATATCTATGAATACGGTGCGGATGGATCACCTATATCCATACTATATCTATGAATACGGTGCGGATGGATCACCTATATCCATACTATATCTATGAATACGGTGCGGATGGATCACCTATATCCATACTATATCTATGAATACGGTGCGGATGGATCACCTATATCCATATCTATAAATACGATGCGGATGGATCACCTATATCCATACTACATCTCCCTATATGAGAACTTGGAATGAAGAGAACTCATAATATCAGAAGGATACCAAATGTATGTACCAATATACCCTCTAATTAATGGAAACAACCATATGTGCACATATAAGATAAAAGGGTATTATAATTCGAATACGACCTTGAAACTTATAACACATGAGTACACATATTATGGATACAAGAATGAGGAAATGTATATATGTACACATTTAGACATGTACATAGCTGGAAAATTAAATTGATTGATTGGTTGTTGGACGTGCGAGGTTGAACTTAACCCTGGTCAGGTCAAGTGATACTGAGCACAAATTGGGGTGGAAGGATAGTTCAACACTTACGCTGACCACGTAAGGGTTGGATAACTCCCGAAACCTCATACAAGCGGACACATGTACTACAAAATACGAAGGATGCGATATCTATGTAGATGATACGAGCGGGTAGAGTACATGGATACATGATTCGAAATTTAGAGGCTACAACCACAGAAACTTCTAACATATATAATTTAGCAACATGTTGACTGAAACCGATTAAAGTCAACCAATAGGGTCAAGGCCATAATTGAGCTGGAAAATAAAGATACTTAGAGACGAAAGACGTCTAATCGGGTTGTAAAAACTAAACATAAGTATGAGCGGTAGTAAAAACTAAACCAATCATGGTAACAGTGACACGTCGATAACATTCAAATAACAAGAACTAAATCACTAACACCCAAAAGGGGCAGCCAGAAACAAAAATCTAGACGCTTAAAAAGCGCACCAAAAGCATGAATATCCAGTCTCCAAAGGAACTGAATAGACAAAATACAATCCACAGAGACCGTGTATAAATTAAATTACCCCATGTTAGCCAAGAGACTAGGCGAAAGAAACAATTAAACCATCCACTACCTTGGAAGACTTAGTAAGGGAAAGCTAAACCCGAAAGTAATCAGAGTCGCACAGCAGAAGCTGGTGGACCATACCACACATCTTCCAGTTGAGTAACAAGTGACCTATCGGCCAATACCTTAAACCTAGAGAAGCTAAACCCGAATCCGTTTCTAGATCAGTACGACTACCGATAAGAGCCTTTTGGATACAGAGACTAAACCCTTAACATGATCAAGGCCTATGATGAGAGCATATTGTAAGCTACAATGCATAGAAACTAGAATGCTCAATGAGAGTTAAAACGTCTTGAACCAAGGTTCTAGAATGGTATAAAAAGGATTACGTGGGCGTAATCCATTTTTAAGGGGGGTAGGCGTGTTTCGTTTTTGCTATGTTGTTGCTCGTATGATGTGCTATGTTTGGATGCTATGTGTGTGAACTGTGTTCGTATATCTGTGGAAATGTTATGTACGTATATGTACGCTTCGTATGAATGAATGTTGTGTGCCAAGGTTTGCACTCTAGCATGCTGTATGCTCTGTATGAATGAATATTGTGTGTCTTGGCTGGCACTTTAACATGTTATACTCATTGCTAGCTTCTTGGTCTACTATGAAAACTTGTATGAAGCCACTGATGTGGCATGGTGCTTAGAAGCACTGAGCATTATAGTTATGGACTCGATCCCTAAGATTGCTAGGAGTGGAAATTGTAAGTTAAAGAAGTAAGACTTCTGGACGAAGTCTCTTTTAAGGGGGGTAAGTTGAAATACCCCGGAACGTTAAACGCATAAAATCATAACGCGTTTTATAATATGGACATAAAACAACGTACGGACAATTAAATCTAGTACATATATATATGTATGAACACGAAAGTACATATACGTAACGTTACGTTACGATATTGTGACGTCGTGAATAAGTAGCAATGTCGTCACGTAACTTCGTAACAAAATAATAACACGATATAATGTATAGTCACATAAATATGAAAATAAAATTGTGTATTGATTGTAAGAAAAAAAGGGAAGGGGAGCAAAGACGCTCCCGCTGAGTTTCAAACCCGAGACCTCCTGTACCTTCCCCAGTGCTTAACCGATTGAGCTATGCTCGATTTCAGTAACTAAACCCAACAAACTAAAACTAGTAGCTAATCAAATAAACTAACTACACAGAAAGGAAAAGAAAACAAAGAGAATCACACGCATCGGTAGCAGTTCCTTCTCCTTCCTCGGTGCAGCTACAGATCGAACAGGATGAGCTTAGAAAATCAGAGGAATATCGACAACTCCAAATTCTATGCAAATGCCCATTACCCCTCTTGTAACTTGGGACCATTGCTCTCTTTGCTCACGTAATGGCCTCATTCCTTTCATTGACTTTCTGCCTCATCGGGAATTAAGAATAAAACAACTATTTCTCTGTTCTCACCGTGATTCAGAAACAAGAAACTTGGTGCAACTGACATGGGGCAACCTCCACGCATCAGTGCTAACTCTTTTTCCCAACTTCCAGGAACTCCTTAAGTTGTCCTCTGCAACAGCAAATTTTAATTTGATAAACCATGCCTCACTGTCGGTTCCTAGTACTAAGAAACCAAATGAGGAGACAACCACATAAACCCAGCTATTATGCCCATACTCCCTAGGAATTTAGAGCCATGAACAATGTGAGACTGGGTTCTGATAGTTACTGAAAACGAAAAATAATAATAATAATAACCAGAGTCTCTGCCCACTAACCACTGTCTCTCGTGCGCTCTTTAGTTTCCTCCAACCCCAGCCTCTGATTAAGACCTTGCCTGGCTATTCTTCACTCCCCCTTGCATGCGGTGCCAAACCACAACTCAGGTAAGTACTGTTGTTGCTCAGGCGGGAAGGTAAACCCAAGCCTTCATGGCACTTTGATTTCCTTCTGTCTTGCTGTTTCAATTCAAAAAAACTGACACTAGACTCTTGCGTTCCTCCTTGTCAAACCAGTGAACCCCAACCCCTTGGTCTCTCCTGTCTGTCTGATCGAGCTGGCGCTCAAACTCCTTGAACTCTGAAACAACAAACCCAAGGAACTAACAAGGTAAGAGTACTGCAACAATTTCCTTACTGCTCTCTGTTGGTTTGGTCTGAAAACCCATGCACCAGTCTCCCTGACTGTGTTCCAGTCTCACGAAAGATCAGTGCATGCTAGGTAAGAGTGAAGCACTGGGAAACTTGAAACTCGTACCCTTCTATCCAAGGAGAATCCCTACATAAACTGTAACCCACCGGTCTGAATTCTAACCCAAGGTAAAACTTCTCCAACCTGTCTCTGCTTACCTCAGTTCCTTTCTTTATCTCTGTCTTACCAAGCTTAACTTGGTTGCCTCAGCCGTGCTAAATAATCTAAGTGTAAAAGCCTGGTAGCGTGCCTAGACCAACAAGAGAAAAGCCACTAAGCTTTCACTGGTAAGCTCCACTAAACTGTTGCTTCAATTATATAGTTCTCTAGGATTTTGTTTCTGTGTAACCAAGCTCCAGCAATGTTATCAGAAACCTACTGATTTAATGATGAAACTGGTAGAGCATTAATACCCCTAGCTAGGTCCTGGCCACATTAGGAAAACAAAAGAAGAAGAGTGAAACAAATCTGTAAGCAAACAAAGAAAGCATATCGATAGGATTGGTTTCTGAAACTTCCCATTTCAGTAAAGGAGAACTTCATTAGTGTGACAGGTTGTGTTGGTCCTGTTTGAGTGGCTAATGCAAACACAAACTTATAAATGCTCCTGACTGAGGAATTATGCGTGAGAAGATGAAAGAAGAAAAGAAAACAGAAAAAGGAAAGGAAACAGAAACAGACTTTACAATAGAAGAACAGAGAAGCAATGACAAAAAGAATTGCCTCAGTTTTAGTTTCTGAAAAATATATACTTTCTGTTTAGGAACTTCTCAGGGGTGTGACTGATATGGCTGGGTTTAAAATGTTAATAGAACCCGTAACTAAGTGAGCAAATCAGAAAGCAAATTAAAAGGAATAGAAGAGATCAATAACCAAAACAAAAAAAAATATATACCTTTAACTTCAGTTTCTGAAAGTTTTATGTTTCTGTTTTAAATTCAGTGGTTAAGATGTGTGTCTGGGGTTTTGTTTGGTTTAGCTCTGAGAGAGTGTAAACCGTATTAAGATTCTAATTAAGCAAATCGAGAATTTGGAAAAAAAAAACCAGAAACAAAACAGAAAGAACACGATATTGGGAAATGAAATTTCAGCTGGGCTGCAGTTCTGCAATGTTAGCATTTTCTGTAATTTGGTTTCTGTGAAAAACAGGTTTCAGATAGATTATAAGTGTTGTGTTGGTATAACAATAATCCCAATCAGAATTAATATGTGACTTAAGCTGATATATCCATTGAGAGATTTTTTTTAAACACTCTGACAAACAAAAAAAAAGGGAGGAAGAGGGATCACATAGGTTTTCTTTTCTGGTTTTCAAGTTCAATCTCTTGCCTCTGTACAGATGGTGTCGTGGGCTACCTTTGTGTTTAGCATCTTGACCAAAACCTTAACTAACAGAGCCAAAAAAATTGGGAGGGTAAAAGGGCAGTGAGTGAACAAACAGAAAGTAATACCAGCAAAGACATCAGAAGTGAAAACATCAGGTTATCAGTTCAGATACTGGTTTCTGAAATTCTATTTGGGTTTCTATTATAGTTGGGATTTGAGGGTTGCGTGGGTTTAAGATGAAGATAATAAATTCCTAGTACACCTTACAAAGAAACTATATGATTTGGAAAGAAATTTGAAGGTCGAAACAGAAAAGAAAGACAAGGAGAAATGTCAGTTTCCCGTTTTAAGTTATAGTTTTGTGTTCAGTTCTGTACAGAAAGTTTACTGAGTATTATTGTGGTAGTTTTGTGTCTAAAGTGGAGATTAAACATGTAACTGGGTAAGGAGCACATAGGGGAGAGATTTGAAGGAAAGAAATAACATTTAAACAGAAAATAATCAAGGAGAGGACATTGGTCTCATGGGTTTTCATTTTAGTGTTTCTGATTTCCTGTTTGTATCTGTTATCTGTCAAACGAACTTCCAAGTTATTAACGGTGTATTCTGGGTTAACCTTGAGTCTAATACTTGAATAACACACAAGCTTGAGTGACTATAAGTGTGGGGAAACAAAAATAAACCAGTTAGGGACTTAGACATAGCAGCTGCTGTTTCAGATTTATATATGTTCTGGAAGTTTGTTTCTGTTCTGTACAGGGAAGTGAGTGAGTATTAGTGGAGTAGTTTTGAGTTCAAAAATGGTGATAGAAAACTTAACCCAGTAAGAGGTACACGGGGATAAGATGGAGAGGCAATGAGATGAGTAACAGAATGGGAATCGTAATGACCAGAGAAGGAGGGGGAATCAAGAGGAAATATATAGTTGTTGTTGCAGATTTCAATAATGATGTAACTTCTGTATGACTGTGTTACGAGGGTATCTTGAGTGTGAATCTAGTTTAAAATACACCCAAATGATAGCTAATACATATAACTGGGTTTAGCGAAACATAAACATAAATTACTACATTAAAGGGGACGTTAGATAATGTATTTGTGCTTCAAACTTAGGAATCTTTGGACTTCTGTATAAGTGAGTTTTAGGGGCATTCTATAACCTATATTATCATTAGACAAGGGTTAAAATATTATTCACCTATTTATCTAAGGAAAGAATACCCATTAGATAAGTCATAACTATGTTATACAAACTTGTTACATAACTACCCTTAAAACGCCCTAAAACATTACCTAAGGAAAAAAGGGCTTAGTTAACATATAAATAAAGATATGAAATATCCTAGGAGTAAGTTAAGCCTAGGATTAATGCATGTGGAGTTCTAAGAGTCAATATAAACTAACCATGTAACAACATACCTAGGGAATAACATACGATATAAAGTGTCGTCACATAAAATAATAAACTGACACATTGTTGTAATTAACTCTAGGACCGTAACGAACTCCGACCGGGACCTCGAGTGTAAGACGACTTGTGCTTCGAATAAGGTATGGACATGTGTGGTTCGTATGTTGCCGTGTTACACGGCTTGTGTGCTGCGTGCCTTGTTTGACAATGACCATAAGACTAGCATGAAATTGGATTGCTTGCTATGACATGTTTATATGATTGTTACATATATCATTGTTGTATATTGCTTGCGCGCACACAGTAGTGTAGTCCCTTCTCGTGATGAAACCTTGAGATGAAATACAATGAATTACGTAAACAAACAAGGAACTATATATAAGGAGCACTCCTCTTAAACTATAGAGGACTTCTAACGACACCCACTATGGTGTCGAACTTATAACGATAATGAATAGTAAAATACCAGTTGAAGGAACCCATACTGGGGTATTGAAGAGACCCCGCGCTCTCGACGCATGACGCCGGAGATGGAGGCCTGGCTATGGAGAAGACGCTCTTCATTACGTGGTGATAAGAGAATTCGCAAATGAACCTTAACGAATCAAGGAAAGATTGGCACTTACATGATATGGTCACGGGACCTAGTTATAACCCTAGACCTGGTGCAAGAGGAGAGAAAGAGAATACACTTTATGGAAACAAGAGTAAAAGGAATGAAATCACACAACGCTCGAATGATCCCATAGCAAGGATCGTTGGTATAATATACCAATGCACCCGTTTGATTATTTACATGTTTGCTGTGCTATACTAGCAACTTGTTATGCTTGGTTGCTTGTTTCTAACGCTTTGCTACCTTAAAGTGTGTTTGATATTATGATGTGTTGTGGTGTGCTTTACTGCTTTACTATAGCATGTAATTTGACTTAATCATATTCGACCAAGTAGTCGTGTAGCCCGGTAACATGCGGGCTTCACACGTTCATACTCGGCATAGTTTTGCTGAGTCCTTTATTTTTACAGGTATGAAACAAGAGGCAGACGGAGAGTAGGCACGGGTGACTATCATAGGGGTAGTCCGTACGGGCAAGACTTTTTAGTAGTATGTTGTTAATGTATGGGTTATGACTTGTATTACTAAACCCTAGTTGTACTTTCGGATTGTGTTGTTGAACTAAGAACTTATGTTGTAGGTTCCCGGTACTTGGTCTGTAATTTCTGTTGTACTTGGATTTGATTGTGGTTTAATTCCAGTCATTCGGACCGCAGCTTGGTATTGATGTTGTTGTTGTGTCAACCGCGTGGGTGGTTGGCGTCTGTGACACTCGAGTAGAAATTGTGAATCCGCTGTTTAGACTTGCTAGGTCATCGTTGGCGCATCGTTCGGACTATTGACTGGTTAAATCGGGGTGTTACAAAAATATATAAACACTTAAGCGTTAAGACGCACCAAACTCCTTAAGGTCAGAAACGAGCGTTAAAAGCCCGACCTTAAGTTAAACAATTATATAAGCTATGGACATTATATGAAATTAACCAAGGATAATTTTATGATCTTTAAGATACAAGTTCTCAGTTAGAACTGAGTAAAAATACAATATACTCGGAAGTTCCCGATGTGGGCCCCATAAAGGCCCGGGAATGCCTAGGAGGAGTGCCAAGGTGGCACGAACCCCTATATAAATTATTCTTAGAGTTCCTAAAATCATTATTAATCATTATAAAGAGAATTCCCAAGCTACTTCTTTAAAAATAAACAAAGAGCTCGGGGGGAATTTCTTAACGCTCCTTTTTGCCCCAGGAGTGTCCCGTGAGCCGAAAATTGGGTTACAAGTTTATATAACCCCATATAACTTAATGTAACACATTAACATATTATTATTGACTATAAACAATGTCAATAAACACTTGGATTTCATAGCGACTAATTATTTCCTAGAAAATTCTTAAAGCACAAAAACGCACCTTCGGGTGTCATAAAAATGCGTTTTACGCAAATACCTTGAAGCTTTTGAGGAGCCACGAGTTAGTAATATTAAAAGTGGATAAATTTACCATCTAAATCAATTGATTGCAGTACTAAATTCATAGTACAAGTGGGGGCGATTTTGGGATCAAAAAGGTACCTAAAATCAGCATTTTTACCTTAAAACTTTCACCTTTTACCATAATAAAAATGTACCAATTAAATGCTGGAACCTATTACACATATTAGTATGATCTTAGTACAATATAGTGTAACAAAAATCAAATGAAAAATCAGTCCCATTTGACCACCATATGGGGCGATTTTTATAGTCAATTTTGACTAGTTTTTGGTTTAAAAATGGTCTTATGGATGGTGAGTCATCTTGGAAAGTATGATATGTTAATATAACAACTGATTTCAGTCAGATACAGAGGCCTCCATACGTGTACCTGCAAGGAAACCACAAAAGATTAGTATGGAGAACAATGTCATTAAAAATACTAGGCTAGATCTAGTCTTTATACTAAGGCAATTAACAAATAAACCACCCACATGTGACCATGTGCTGTCATATGGGGCTACCGATTTCAATACTGAAATTATGAAGTAAGATTGCCTTATATTAATCAAAAGAAACTACCACTAACTTACATGATTATCTTATTACAACTAGCTAAATCCAATCAGCCTCCTACATTCTCTTTAGCCGCAAGACTACAAGAGTTTAGTGCTGCACATTCTCCATTACGTAAGGAGATGCATGAACAATAAGATTAGTGCTGTTTGATTGAGTAAAAGAATGCTTAAACTAATTAGTATGATAGGCTAGTATCAATTAACAAACTAAAAGTGGTCTCCTAGAATGGTTGGAGCCATAAGTCTAGTCCACTTAGAGCTGCTTAATTGCTCCATTACAACCGAACACACCTGCAAGAAGAGATAAGGTTAGTACAATAATTAAGCTCATTTTATGTTAGTTAATTACCTTGCCTTGTCATCTTTCCATAAGCCATCAACCAACTTCACCTATTCATGCTAATAACAACCGTAACACTAGAGGCCATGGTGGGCAATTATGAAATCAAATTAAACAAAATAAAGACATGCAATAATGACAAATAAACAATAGCAAACAGATTTTAATTGCTTCATTCTCTTCTACTAAAACTTACGTGAGGATCATTCATTACCCTTGCCCTCATAACCGAATGTAAGTCTCCTCTCTTGCTCTTCCTTTTCTCCATTGTTAAGATAATTCCTAAGTGCTAATAAACTCCATTAATGGTGTACTAGTTCCTAACACCATTTTATTGTAAATCCCTAGTTAAATCTACTAAGTCTTGAAGCAAGAAATCATCCTAGCAAACCTACAAGGAAATCGCCAAGCATATATGCTCCAAGGAGATTCCTAAATTCTACAACAACACAAGGAACAACAAGATCAAGTTAAGGTATGTTTTTTTATGTTGAAAAATCCTAAGTAATTACCTAAATCATTTTCGAAAAATATAAGAGCTTCTAAATCTATATCCTCTTCATTATTTCATGAAGGAAACTTGGATCTACAATCATCCCAAGGTGTATCAAAAATACCTTGATAAATTCCTAAGGTAAACTCTTGTAAAACTACTCCAAATATTATTTATAAATCTTTGTTAGAAGTCTAACAAATGGATCTCCTAAATATTTAAGGAGCCGAAAATTCTTCATCAAGATAGCATTTGGAGAGCTTGGAATTCAAGGAGAAATCAAGTACAAGAATTGTCTTGATTTAAGGGTAAGTTTATATAAGTAAGGTTTATTAAGTTTAAGCTTAATTTAAGCTTCAAACTTTGGTATAAAAATTATGTTTAGGCCATGTTAATATTAAGGCCGAAAATTATTGAGTTAAAATACCAAGAAAGTAATTTATAACATATAAGGTAAGATTATTACCCTAAGGTATAAAAATGTGTCACAAGAATTAATTAAGATGCACATAAATACAAACCGAATTATCTAAGGGTTATTTGTTCTATTTTGAGATTATAATCATTCTAAGTCATTAGCATAATTTTTAGAAGTGTTCTATGGCTATACTTTATATGTATTTATTATAAGGTTTAAATCAAGTTTTAAACTATTAGTAAAAGTATATTAAAGCCGAGAGTTAAATTTATTATTTGGGTGAATTTCAAAATAATAAGTGTATTAACTTATATTATGAATTTTGGGAACATTAAAAAGCTACAAGTATTTAAATGGCTATTTAATAAGTTATGTGGTTAAAATGTAAATTTTGAAAAGTTTGGTGTATTACATGGGATTGCCGAGAGTTCAGGAGCATATGGCATAATTATGATAAATATAAGGTAGAAATAATATTATGATTTTGGTGAATTTAACAAGTGGTTAAGTGTTAAAATAACATTTTCTAAAGTTTTGGGGCTATTTTGTATTATTGAGAGTTTGGGAGTGAAACCGAATTACATATGATTTATGGGTATATTAGAGTATTAATTATGAAAATAAGTCTTGGTCAAAGTGTTGACTAAAAACTTTAGGTTAATGATTTATGACATAAAATATAAGTTTATATTTAAGGTGAATATGTAATTTATGGAAGTATATATGAAAAATAGAATTTATATGGGTGGAAATGTAATTTAAGAAAGTGTATGGTTACTTCGGTTATTTTAAGAATAAATATTTAAACCATAGTTTATAAGTTAATATGTAACTTATATAAAGTTTTGGGGTTTAAAAGTGAATAAAGAAAAATGTAGTGCAAAATCGAGAGTTAAGGGATTTATTTAATTTATAAAAGTTGGTATTAATGAGATTGTGATTACAAAAATTAAGATGGATATTTGGTAAATTAAAAGGTAAGATGGTTAGATTAATATTACAAAGGTTAATGGGGGTAATTAGCGAATTATAAAGGTTTAAGGTTATTTGGCAATTTATAGAGTTAATATAGTTGTTTTACAATTTCCGAAAATTAATATGGGTGTTTAGCAAATTATAAAAGTATATGGTTTTTGATGTTGTAAAAGTTAATGGGTTCAAATTAATTACCGGAAACTATATGTGGTTATTTAATAATTATTAAGTTATGGGTATAAAATATGAATACCGATAATAAGGTTGGTATTGTATTTAATAGGAAAGGGAGTAAAACAGTTAATATAATGTATTATGGAATATTATGAATATATATAAAGTTTATGAATAAAGGGGTTCTCCCATCATATTGATATAAATGATGTGGAAATAATTCTGAGTATGTAATTAATGAGGTAAGATATACCGTATAAATGATAATTCATTAGCACATGTGAGCTTCACATAAAATAATGAACTGGTAGGTTATCTAGAACCACTGTTAAAATAACAGGGGAAAATAAATAACATACAGAGTTATTATACGACGAGAATAAACTCTACAGTACAGACTACTGTAATATTTAATGAATAGTTATATTAATATTACCCGGTATTGCATGTTTAGATAACAGCGTACGGGAAGGAACTACTGAACAGGAACTTGTCAAGCTAGCAGTTTCTTGGTGAACGGTATGTTAATTGTGTGGTCTGTATGTCCTAAGGATTATCCTAAGGTCCAGACATTATGTATTTAAATGTTTAAGAACGATATCTGTGATTTTATGTGTATGATATTGTATACGGTATTGTTCAAACTGTTGCGTTGTATCTTATACGCGAACGTCTTATGACTAAAAGTTTATACATCTAAACTGGAACAAGACTAACTGACCTTTAGGTATTATTTGAACCTAACTGATGGTCATCTACTATAGTCTTAACTCAAGGATTGGTTATTATGTCACTGACCAAAAGGGCTAACTTATAAAGAGAGGAATCCAGATCGTTTTGACTTTCTGGTTGCGCATTGTGATCACTACGAGAGACTATATTGGAGAGCCACTCAAAATCCATCAGCCACATTCGGGGATGGCGGAAGGCACTGCCGTTGGTGCACAGGTTCGACCGGATCGGTCAATTAACCAGGGCCACAGGGTCAGCTGGTAAACAGTTCCAATGGAACACAAGGGACATTCGTCCATAAGTTATTAAGGTTTGACTTGTCATGACAATTGAGGTGGAAGTTAATTGGAAAAGGTTAAATGATTGGTTTAAAGGATAAGGGCCAAGTGGCTAACTAACAAGTACAGTTTAATACGCGTATCTTGTTTGGTTATTGTTATGGTTTATTAATGTGTGATTATTGGTTATTGTTATGGGTTATTGTTATGGGTTATTGTTGTGTGGTTATTGGTGTTGTGTACTATACACTGGTGTTTTACAGGTGGATTGTTATGTGTTTGTTAAGTGTTTACAGTTATTACTGTTATTTTTGTAAACCGGTATTTCATGTAAAGAATCTAATATCAAGATGGCTAAAACGACTTAAGGAATCCAAATGATTTAAGACTACATTTAGCATACCAGCATTTCGATTGCTGAGCCCTTCAGTGGGCCAAAAATTCCAGGTTATTGAAGAAGACTCAAGCCGGAGCGTGGGACACGGGGGTAGCTGAAGTGTTTTCAACAAACACCGTTGGTTTTATTTTGTATTGTATTAAGGAGGATGTTGTGTTCAGTTAGTTGCTCATTTAGTTGGAATTGGTTGTAATAATTAGAGTGCTCAATATCTGTTCATCACAGCGTGAGGAGTTGTAATGGTGGAAAGAGTAAGGATGCCTTGTTACTCACAAGGGTGAGTGACGGCGTGTAACACCAAGGTTAGATAGTTTTATTTTCCGCTGCGATTTGCTATTTATTATGCTACGAGTTATGACGTCATTACGGGTTTAAGATTAGGGGTGTTACAGTTAGACCCTAATCTCTTCACTACAAACCCTAAAAATGCCTTCGATGTTTTAAATTTTCTAGGGTGGGTTTTAGGGTGGGTTTGTGGTGTAGGGTAATCTTTTTTTTTTTAACTATGTCTATACTTTATACTGTTGCAACTGATTCGGCTATAAGCGTTCGATGTTTTAAGATTTCCTATGGTGGTTTTGGGGGTGGGTTTGTAATGTTGATAATATTAACCATGATTGTATATTGTTAGTATATAAAAGCTACTTGATATCAATTGTTTAATTATTAAATGAATTGCCTTGAATGGCACTAAGTACATATTGTTCAAAAAAAAATTCAGCATATATTGAGTAATATTTTCGGGTATATGTACGAGTTACAATATGTTACTTATTAGTTTTAGAATTATATGTCATTCATAGGGTAAGAAATATGTCATAAGTTTACATAATACTAGCCATGATTTCATATCATTAATATGTAAAAACTAAATTCATTTTTAACTTTCCAAATAATAGGTTAACCATGTACAATTGACAGGTTAACCATTTACGAATGACAGATTAACCATTTACATGTGATAGGTTAACCATTTAGGAATGGCAGGTTAACCATTTAGGATTGACAGGTTAACCATTTATATGCGACAAGTTAACCATTTATGATTCAGGTCAACCATTTACATGCGACAGGTTAACCATTTATGATTGACGGGTTAACCATTTACATGCGACAGGTTATGAAATACCCCTAATTAATTAAACATTGATCAAACATTTAATCAATTAAATTAAGGCCTAAACATGTCTTAAAATCAATTTAAGAAAACAACAATGGTCAACATAAAGCACATATTGCACCCTTTGACTGTTTAGGGCAAATACATGCCCAAATGAACTCTTTAGGACCTAAATTTTTTTCCTAAGCATTATAATTCATAAATTAACGTATTTAAATTATTGGACAGCACTCCAACATAAAGAACAAGCATTAGCATGCTTAAAAGTCACTTAGGGCAAAAATGTGCTCTAAAAAGTTTTAAAGGTCATGTGACCTCCGTTTGACTCCAAATCAAATTCCTAAGTTTAGTAATCATGTAATGGATATAATAAAACCATTACCAAAGAAAACCAAGCTTAAAAACAAGCTTTAACACAAATTGTGCACTAAAACACCTTAAAGCACGTTTTTGTGTATAACTCCTAAAGTATTGGTCTAATGCCACTTTAAGGACCATATTACATTCCTTATAACATTAATGTGTCATGATAGACCATATTATAAGGTCTAAATCAAATTTTACAAATAAAATCAAAATGGGTGAATTTGGGTGAATAGTTCCCAAAAATAACACTTAAATTACCTAGTTTAATTAATGGTCTAACTTAGTCTTTAGTATTGGCCACCATTACCGTTAATTGAACGGTTTCTTCCCACCTGATTACCGGCCATATATATATATATATACTTATGACTTAAAGTAACTTTAGTTAAAAAGAAGATAACTACTACTATATAATATAAGCTACCTACTTACCTTTTCCACCATTTACTACTTGCTCCCGCCTGTTAGTGTGTCCTTCTTATCCCTTATCAGTTGAGAAACCTAATAAATATCTAGCAAAGATGATGACTATCACAAGTCACTAGTTAAGTGGTATAACTTACGTATAGGATAAGTTTTTGACTCCCTATCCTTATTACTCTTTCCCTGCCGTCCCTTCCCAGCTCAAACCCTTCCTTTTCCCCCCCTGAAAACCGAGAAGGAGCAGCCAGCTTAAATGGAGGTTTCCCCTTGGACTAGGTAAGCTAGTAAATCATGATTTATGCCATCTTTTTCCCCTTCTCTCCTTCTCTTCAATGGTGTAACCCAATCTCATCTCCATTCATCCTTCTAGACTAAATCCAAGCTCAAAGGAGAAGGGTTTGTCGGCTGGAAAACAAGGAAGAAAGAAAAATGAAGTTAAGTGTTTTAGGAGGTAAAATAATGCATTAAATTTGTAAATCTTCTTACCCTCCCTTACCGGTCTTATTCATTCATTCCTTCAGCTCATATTTTTGTTTTGGTTGTGATTATTCAGTACGTACAACTACACATGGATTATCTATGAAGGTCCATGCCATACCCATCCTTTACGGTAATTTAAACATGGTAAAAGATGAACATTTATACCTTATTATTACTGGTTGTAGTGTGCTGGAATGAAAGGTGTTTTAACACCTTGTTGTTGCTCCAACTTACAGGCGCAAGCAGCCTCATTTAATCCTAGTATAACCAAGGTAAAACCATGACATTACTAGCTTGTGTTATGGCTTAATTAGTCATTAATAATACAAAGCTAACTCATGATATTTTTCTTGCAAAACTGGTGGCGCATGGTTATTTAAACCATGGGAGCATGCTGCCCAAAATGCTAGAGAGCAAGTGTGTGAGAAAGCTTATTGAACTAAGGTAATTACCCCCTTAATGGTATGCTAATCTAACATGTTATAAAGTTTCTATGTCATTTATTATATGTATAAAATGTTACCGTGGGCAAAGGGGTATAAAATGATTTAATTATGTGCTACAATATTGTTTAGCTTTTGGCTAGCTTACTTAGCTTATAAATGACTTATAATATCATAGAAAAATAATATAAGTGTGGTGAAAATGGAAATTAAAAACAGACCCTAGGTCTGTTCGAATTTTTAAAAGTTCATAAAACTATATGATACAATTATAAAGTTTAGATGATATAACACATGGTGTATATATGACATGTTACAAAATATGTGGTGTAATTGTAATAAATAGAAAGTGTGGGGTTTGGAAAGAAAATGAAATGTAATATGTATGCCTTTCGACAATTGTAAGGAGTGTTATAAAAACTATAGGTTATAATGTGTTACAAGGTTTTAATGTTATCAAAATGTGACATTTATAACATGGTAAAACAATGTGTGGTTATATTGTAATTAATGAAAACTATGTGAGCAAAGAAATAATAAATATAAAACATATATGTCCTTGCGGCAATTGATTAAGAGATTTTCAAAATTATATACTATAATGTTAAATAAGATATAAAAATATCATAACATATAGTATAAGATGTAAGTGTAACATTGTATGATTTTATGTGGTCAAAACATAGTTTATTAAACTATATAATATAGTGCATGCATACATGCAACTATATATCATATGACTAAATCAAATAAAAACAACATATACAAATATATATGCAAAACCGAGAATATGTGTATACATATAAGTATATACAATATGGTTTTAATGTCATGAAATGATAAATGGCAATTGTTATGACATTAGTATAAATATATATACTATAAGTCATACAATTATAAATTAAAGTATAGTTTATTAAAATGAATAATGTGGTATGTAATATATGGTACAATATCAAATGATTAAATAATACTATCATGTAACGTTAGTGCATGAGCATTAAATGCTGTGCGAAATAACGTTGCATGCACACATGCAACTATATAACATAAATGTATATCCGTATACCTAACCAGAACGGTTAAATCAATACATAAGTATAAAACGTGAATATGTATATATTCGTATACTCATAAGTATAAGGAATAAATCCTAATATTTGAATACGCTATAGCTAAAGCGTCCTTTAACCGACTCATTTAAATAAACCCGGACGTTGATAATTAGAACGTACACGAGTAACGATTCTCGTATAACGGTAACTTAACAAATAACAGTTGAAATCCGGGGATGAAAGGTCAGGATTATTTGTGTTGTTCGGATTTACCGAGCTTAAATAAGTCATGTGGATTGACTTATATTGTGTCTGTTATTTAGACTGTATCACTGACGAAGGCGCTTGACGAGCTAGTGGTCTATTGCGCAACCTAGGTCATTGGTGAACGGTATGTAAAGGGGTCTGATCTGAGATGTCCTGAGGAATTCCTCGGGCTCAGTGTGTTGTATAACGAGTGTGATGCATGTATGTGTGTGTGTATGTAATTGTGTTTATGTATGTGATGTATATCTGTTTAAATTTCCGCATCATTAATTGTGCGCAATGTCCTTCGGGACTAATACTACGTCGACTATAGATCGACTTATATAAAACACCTATGCGTTTAATGTGATGTGATTGTTGTTAACTGATGCAACACACCTAATACTATAATGGTAAATGTGTATACTAACCTGAGTAAATTACTTAGGTACGGGACACGACATTGTCGGTCTCTAGAGCACAGCTCTAACATGTATATGACCTAGATGACTTCTAGGCAGGCGTAAGACCCTTGGGGCGGCTAAGTGATATGTGAAATCTTTATAACAAAATTATACCTTCGGTATTCGACTAACTAATTACACATATAATTAAACATTGGTGGAGGAGAATAAGTCCAGGTTAGTCACGGACTAACTGGCTGCGCAGAGAGATCTCTTGAGTATTTTTCCCGGATCGGGATTAGACTCTAATGATGCCACGAGCCTACATAGATCGTTGGTCAGTTTATACCATTATTGGTACTCGGCCATTGGCCCCAAACTAAAGACGCCTTTTAGGCAAAGTGGAAGACCCGAGATCTTATATCTTTGGCCGCAGTGCACTAGCGATGGTGCCACCAGGACGATTGTCCATAATAAAATACAAATACGGATTGTCCTAACTAAACACCCACTGACGTTTGTGATGTGATGAAATGAGGACCCGGGGGGTCGTGTGATTATGTGAATAACCTGACCGTTACTAACGGCTGCACGTGTTGTTGTTTTAATTGATTGTGTTGTGTGCTGATGTGTGTGAAATGTAGTGCCTGCCTTAACTGTTTATTCACCGCCATCCATGTGTCTACTGCTTTATATACCTGTACACCGGTAAAGTATGTAACGAATCTAATAATGGAGACCATGACTATTAAGTGACCAATAGGGTCCAGGCCTGGCATACTCAGCGTTTATCGCTGAGCCTTTATGGCATATGTGCAGGTGTTGATTTTCGCTGAAGCCGAAGAGCGGGACCCGAGTAGTTAGGATTTTAATTACCGCACGAGTCTTAGTGTTGTATTAGGATGAATACTAGTTAATGAATTATTGACGATGTATATATATTTGGGAATACCTAGACGCTCACTTGTCGTTAAGGTTACAGTTGGTTTAGATTGATGTATAGGTTGGTATCTCGTTATCACAGTGGATATGTATAATGTTCTAGTGTTATTTCTTGTGTAATTTATTTCTGCTTCTTTACTCGTATGGGCGAGTAATGGCATGTGACACCCGAGTGAGGATATTGTCATGTGACTTCCGCTGTGAGACGTTATTTAATTAATGCTACGTGAGTGACTAATACGTGATTACGAGTGGGGTGTTACAGGTTAACCATTTACAGATGACAGGTTAACGATTTCAAGCGACAGGTTAACTATTTACGAATGACAGATTAACCATTTACAAGCGACAAGTTAACTATTTAGAAGCGACAAGTTAACCATTTAAGATTGATAGGTTAACTATTCAGAAAGACCCACAGAGAAGAAAGAAGATGTTCTGAATGAATTCCACGAGTTATTCACAAATTGGTGAAGAACAGGGTGGGATTAATGAGAAGAATTGGTTGAATAACTCAAGAGTGTTGGATCGAACAAGGAATCGACTGTGATTTCGCAAATTGAGGAAAAGGGATTAGTGAGGAGTGGGCATGAATCGAAGGAGAAGGAGAAAGACCTAGAAGGAACTACTTAATCACAAATCTGAATGTATCTTCTCTTCTGCTGTCGGTTTTGATTCTTATTTTTTTTTGTCTAAACGGTGCGTTTGGTTTATTGCAGCAGTCCTGCAATTAAGATTTGCAGTATATGAGCTGCTATCTTCCTCGAGCTCGAGCCTACCATAGAAACTCGTACAAATTTTAGATCTTTTCATATATTTTCTGTGTTTTACTTTTATTCCCCATGTTTTTATTAATTGAAATTAGGACTAGTCTTTATACACTACTTTGGTTTTTCTTATTCCATTAATATAGGTTTTTTTGAAAATATAATTAAAATAAAAAATTACTTAAACTTTCGTAGCATAAAAATATAATCTTTATAAGAAGTAACTGCAATTCATTTTTTTGAATTATTTCATTTCTTGTGTAAAGTTGCACTTAGCACTAAAAAAATGTTCAAAATCAATCATGCTTCTAAACTTTGTAATAATTTCAAATTTATCTAATAATATTCATACAATAATTCCATATCAATTTATAATTGTTTGATGAAAAACTTTATATTTAAAAACAAATATATATAATTTTTTACCAAGAAAAATAATTTAATAGTAGATAAAACACGTAATATTACTAATCAAAATAGGAAAAAAATCTTCCAATTGGAATTACTATTAATGAAAAAGTTTATCTGAAAGTGACAAAAACAATTCTAGATATCCATGCATATAAAAAAGAGGATCGATATGACGAAATAAATATAAAATACTATATTAACTTTTGTATATGAGATGTTAAAACCCAAGAGCATGATTATCAGTGGTTCTTAGTTAAAATAAATAATGCAAAAAAAAATGAGGTGTAATTAAAATGAAGGAGAGAGATTAAAAACCTATGAGAGAGGGTTCTTCCAAAAGAATTTTTAAGAACTCAAATATGGGCCCACAATAATTATTATACCAATCACAATTCTCCAAATAGATGAAAGAGAAAAAAAAATAAAAACTAATATATAAGTTCTTTGATATTGTTAAAAATTACTCTATTTTTTAATTGTGCTCTAATATAACAACCTATATTCATGATGCACACAGGCTGAGGATTACTTGTGGTTGTTGTCGTTTAGTTTAGTGTTGCAGCACTGCTGCGCTGCGTATGCGGCATGGAGCACTTGAGCCGCGCTCTTCTTTTTTCTTGTTCTCTTCCCATCATTTTCCATCTCCTCGACTCTTCAAATTCCTCAACATTTCTCTCACGAAATTTCTTCGTGCTCACTTTCTCTCTCATTGTCTGATTTCTCTCTTCAATACGAAATTTCACCAACTTCAGTCCGCTTACTCACTCCTCCATCCAAGATAATGAGTTCTGAAGAAATGAACATCCTCGTGACTGGTGGAGCTGGGTTCATCGGAACTCATACCGTGCTCGTTCTGCTCGAACAGGGTTTTAGAGTTTCCATCATTGACAATCTTCACGATTCCCGTGAGGAAGCGATCAATCGGGTCAGGGAATTGGCCGGTCCGGACCTCTCCAAGAAGCTCGACTTCAACGTGGTACGTTGATTTCAGACTTCAACACGTTACTGTACTTCATTTGATCTCCAGCTTTATTTCACTTTCTTGCTATCTTGGGGTATGTCCTTCTGCTAACATCACTCAGTTCTCGCCACTTTGACAGGGAGATTTGAGAATCAAAGATGATATTGATAAACTTTTCTCCGATAACAAGTAAGATGCACGAATTCTTGCCCGTTACACCGTACATGTCCGACGTTCAAGAAAACCTTATGTTCCAACCCGTTTTCTCTTTCAATCTCTCTTGATTTCTCTGTTTCTGGTTTGATTCAGATTTGCCGCTGTGATTCATTTTGCTCATACAAAAACCGTCGGCGGCCAGAGTGTTGCTGACATATCCCGTTGCATGAACAATTTTAGGGGATCCACTAATCTGTACCGTACCATGGCCGAACATCAGTGTAATAAGGTATCCGGCTTGAATAGCACTTATACTACTACTACTACTCCGCTTCACTGCTATTATGTTGTTTAGGCGGTGCCGTTTCTTGAGTTCTTTGCAGTCAGAGTCCATATTATATGAATCTCGTCAGCAAATGACATATAGTTACTTATGTTGATGAACAGTTGATTGTCTCATCATCTGCGGCTGTGTATGGCGAACCAGAAAATAACCCTTGTTTTGAAGACTCGGAGTTAAAGGCTCCCAACCCTTATGACCGAACAAAGGTATGTAGTACAATATATTTGTTAGCACTTTTACCTCTAACATCCTAACTAACTCTGCTTCAAAATCTCTTCCTGTAGCTTTTCCTGGAAGAAATTGATCGAGGTATAGCAAATGCATTCCCAGAGTGGAGTGTGATACGGCTAAGATGCTTTAATCCTGTAGCTGCTCATGTGAGTGGGAAACTGGGTGAGGATCCAAGAGACATTCCCAACAATCTGATGTCTAACATACAACAGGTGGCTCTGGCAAGGCTTAAGGAGCTCAACGTCTATGGCAATGACTACCCCACTAACGATGGCACAGCTGTATGTTTACCAAAAAATAACCGATGAATGATATTTTCAAACGGTAACTTATGGAAGATATTTTTCTGATTAATATGGCTTGATATGTATATATCAGATTAGGGACTATATTCATGTAATGGATTTGGCTGAAGGCCATGTGGCTGCTTTGAAAAAGCTTTTAGCTGCTGATTACAAAGGTAACGGCATGGATTACAAACCATCTTTGTTGCCTCTGTGTGTTCTGCATATTCTTTTGTATGTTGTCACTCAACTTCTTTCTATTAACTTTTTATAGGCTACACTTCATACAATTTGGGAACCGGTCATGGTGCTTCTGTGCTTGGAATGGTTGCTGCATTTAAAAAGGCATCAGGAAAGGTGACGATTTTGTTGTTTTCTTTTGTACATCTGTTTTCTGTTTGCCAGTGACTAGAAATGGATTTTTTTTTTCTATATAAATGACCAATGAGAAATGCAAATTAATAGAACAAGTTTCAATTCATGAACGCAGGAAATCCCAGTAAAGATGTGCCCCAGGAGGCCAGGCGATGCAACTGCTGTTTATGCTTCAACAGAGAAAGCTGAAAAAGAGCTTGGCTGGAAGTAAACTCTTCTGATCTCTCTTGTATTTCTGCTTCTAACATTTATTGCTTGGTTAGATTGAAACATCTGATCAGAGCTTCCTTACATTGTGCAATGCTCTGGTTCTATTTTTCAGATTTCAGTGTGGAAATCGGGACTAAAATGTCCAGTTGATGCTGTGAATAATAATCCTTTGTTACTGATTTATGATGCTGTTCTTGCAGGGCAAAGTATGGGATTGATGAGATGTGCAGGGACCAATGGAATTGGGCAAGCAACAATCCATGGGGTTATCAGGGAAGGCCACTGTAAGATAGCAGATATGGCTTGATGTTTGTTGCAAAGAATGTGAAGAGTAGAAGCTTGGCTTTTAAGATTTGGATGATAGTGTTTTCTTTGTTTTGAATAAGGTTTTTAGATATATGCAAAGTGGATATATGATATGATGTGGTGCCAAAGCGTTTAATTGTTTCAAGTGTAATTAGCTTTCTCAAAACGCTCAGTGTGTTGAATACAATCGTTTTTCTCAGTTTAATTGATATGAATGGAAGTGTCTGTATCTGTGATACCGCACATGATCTGATGAGCTCAAGACCACATGAAACGGCAAAATCTTCATATACTCATATGACCCAATATGTGAAGATAAAAAGGTTGCATCAAGGAGAAACTTAATTCAGCCGATGTACTCTACTCTCTGGAAAGGGAACAAGATTTGATCAATAAGAATTCGTGGAGAATTATATATTTTCAGGGTTTTTTTTTATCATAAGATTCTAGGAGAGACGGTAGGGAAATGAAAACTGGTTCTCAGATCTTGGAGTTGGGGGAAAGACTACAAAGATGATGGAACAGAGAATACTAATTTGGTGGCCTATCACTAAATAATAAGGTTTAATAATCAGACAACTTGACTCGTAATGCTACAGTATACTACTGTTATATTACACCGTTATGTACTCGAACAAATGTTTCTGACCCAATCAAAGTACTCATGCAGTGATTAACAATCGAAGTACTCATATATACAAATATAATAATAAATAATAATAATAATAATAATAATAATAATAATAAAAAGCACAGTTCTCGTATACAATGCAATTTGTAAAATCATTATATAGCTGATCGTGAAAAAGAATTATAAACATATGCAATGATTTATTATTGTAATTGAAATACCCCAAATAATTATTATCTTAATTAATAATAGGATTAAATTAAAGCATGAGCGATTATTGCTATAAATATTATGACATAAATAAGAACAAGTTGCAAACAGCAGCAGCTACAAGGGTGAGTTCTCTGTTTTTCCTTCCTGCTTTAGGCCTACGTTCTCACGCAAGTAAGACCACTAACCTCTCTTCTCCTCCTGCTCCTTGTGCACGCGTTTGAAGCTCCATCCTAGTCTCCTTGTTGAGCCAAAAACTGGCACCAAAGCGCACTACAGAAGGGCCATAACAGGAGGTAGAAACCGTGAGCTATCTGGGCTACTTGAACACTGTCTTCCCTCTGATTCCTTACTCAAACACTGAGCTCACTCCTTTGTGTACAGCCGGCAAAACCAGGCTGTCCGAGAGTGCCTCTGAGCTCCAGCAACCACACCAAGGTGATAACCACTTCTTGCAGTGCTTAAAGCCATGAACAAATCCCTCTAAAATAGCTGGTTGAGTGAGCGAGTAACTCGGTTCCCTTTCCTGTATTATGGGGACCGAAAACAGTTTACATATCAAGAAGAAATATCAAGTGTAAAAAAAAAAAAAAATAGGAAAGAAAATGTAATTAAAACCTTGGAATTATACGCATGACTAAACCGTGGTATGTACAGATTTTAACCATGATACATATGTGCATATATATAACTAGGCCAAGGAAGAAGGTTGTTAATGGCGTGAAGGTACTGGGAGGCAGGAAAATCTTCCTTGGCAACTAAACTAAGGTAACGTTGGGTTATATTTTTTTTTTATATACCCTAAAACTTACTACCGTGTATACTGCGTGAAAACCGAGAAGGGCTAGTAGGTATATGTATATTGTTTGAGTTAATAATGGGTAACAAGTGATGGGTATAAACTAGGATGGCAAACTTAGGTGTATGTGAGTTGTTAAAATTAATATGGGTATGAAAATAGTGGGGAAATGAGTTAAGAAATTTTTTTGGTGACTATACACAAAACCAAGGCTATAATATAATTCGAGAGATGTTTTAGTGTCATTTTAAAAAATAATTACTATATTATTTTAAGGCCATATATAATTAGACTATACTATTACGAGCATTGTGTACTTTAAATGGTTATAAATAAATTATTAGATTGAATAAAAGGGTGGTATAAATTTCTGGTGCAAAACCATCATCCTAGCCAACATAATTACTTAGGAATGTATTAGAGAAATATTGATATATTTATAAATTTCTAACATGGCTTAAATAAATTTTAAACCCTTGTAAAAATAGTTTAAACAAGTAAATATATCATATATGGGTCAAGTACAATTAAATAAAATATAGGGTGTGAGTGGTAAGAATAACCGAAAAGAATGATTTAAGGATATTTACAAGTATAACATATGAATTTTATGAAATTTGGAGTTAATTGTAAAAACTAGGAAATTCTAGGGTATTTCCGTAAAAAAATATCAAAACTGGTCAAACAAATATTTTAAGTGGTCAACCTTGACCCCACAAGAGGGTTGACCAAATTAAATGATAAGAATAATTATTTTAGGTATTTAAAGAAACATTAAGTCAAAAACAATAATTATAAAAGGATTACGGATGTATGGGTAATTACCGAAACTATAATGATTAAAATGTGAATGATATAATCCTAGGGGTTTGCTGGGAATTTTAGAGGATTTTTGGGGTTAGTTTGATGGATTAACTAATTAAGGGATATAATATATGGTATAAGTATTAATTTGTAGCAATTATAAAGTTTATGGGTAGGTAATGTAATTACCGAAAACTTTGGGGCATAAAACGGGAATTCAGGTATTTATGGGGTTGATATGTAATTCTGGAAAGATATTAGAATTTAGTTAATGATATAAATTAATTAAGGATTATAATATATGGTTTAGGTATTAAGGTGTAACAATTTTAAAACTTATGGTTATGAAACTTAATTACCGAAACATTGGGTATAAAACAGAATTTATAAACCTTAGGGGTCAACTTGTAATTTCGGTAAGTTTTGGGTTTAAAATGAGGTTTAAATAATTAAGGTGCATAATATAAGGTTCTAAGTAATTAAAAGGAAGTTTATAATATAAAGAGGGTTATGTAATTATGAGGAAAATGTGGGTGAACAATTAAATTTGAGTAATCTGGGTAGGTTAATATATACCTATGTACGTATACTATAATGTTGAGGTACCTTGGGTTATAAATCAATGGGGTCAATAATATAACAAGTATGGAATGTGGGGTGGTTTCGTAAATAAACAAAACATATGAGATGACACAAGAATTTCCGGAAAAGAATATTAGTGCCATTCGGAAATTATGTACGTATTGTATGTATGTAATAATGTTTGAAAACCTTAGTTTATAAACTAATAGGACTAGAAAGGTAGTAGTTAGTATATAAGGGATGATTTTATGAATAATCAAATGTGTGGGGAAGAGACTAGTATTACCGAAAATATATAAGGGCCGTTTAGGAAATTTTAAAGTTTGGCAGAATATATTATAAAGTTTGGGTGATATAATGTGACGTTATGTTAAATGAGGAAGGATATATTATGAGGGGGTTATTAAGGAGCAAGTATATATCATATACAATTTCATAAATGATAGCTAAGTTGGTAAATGTTGGAAGTATATTACAAAGCTGGAACTTTATTATAAGGGGGCCCCATAATGCACATAATATGAAATTACAATGTGGTTAACAAGATATATGTATAAACGTGAAAATAACGACAACGACGTTATAAACAAACACAAATGCATAGAGTATTACATGCACGTAAAAGGGTGCGCAAATGACGACGCATAACAACAACTATAACCTATGCGTACTGGAACATATATAAATACTCGCGCATTTACATAAATGTAACTACGAGAACTAGTTCGTACAACGAAATGTTTAATTGTCATGCATGCGCGCGTGTAACGCTATTCCCGCATGCATGTAACCGGACAATACGTAAACAAATTATAAACGTAACTTCCATGTAATAAGTGTTAGCCTCGTAGCGACAAATATATATACTCGTAAACTATAACGAGTAATTGAAATGTAAATCCCTAAGGTTAACGGACATCAAGATTGAACAAGAGAGCAACTAAGGGTAGCTACGGGATGGAAGTGAGGGTTTAATCTAGGATGATTAAGTAGGTTCGAGTTATATAAATATATACTGATATTAGAACCACGTGAATACCAGAGGTGCGAGTGGGTAGACACGAGCATTGTGAGCGCTAGAGACTACGCGGGGATTTTTACACGAGCGCTCAACGGTGTAAGGTATGTTCATTGTGTGGCCTGAACCCCTGAGGGAAGCCTCGGGTTCGGGTGTTGCTTGATTACCTGATAAGAGCGATATGTGTGTTATGCATGTTGTATGGTTTAATTCCTTGATTGGTTAAGCGACTAATATTGTGCGCGACGTCTTCGAACAATATTACTGTGATTGTTTATGCGATTGGAATACTAATATTCGAGAACTATATTCCTAATTAACCTAAGTAAAACACCTAGGAACGAGACTCGGGATCCCCAGTCTCTAGAGCTTGATACTCGGACATGAACATAACCTAGATTATTTCTAGGGAAGTATATAAGACTTCAAAGGTAATTATAATGGTAATGACTTCTCCACGACCTAAGATCTTACTTAGGGTAGTTGATTAAGAATTAATCACATATTGAAGAGTGTTGGGTTAGGGTATATGATATGGAAATCCAATTAGTCTTCAACTAGATGGTTGTGCATCGGTGATCACCGGAGTATAACGTCCATATCGGACCGACTCCCTCTATATCCCAACAGGCCTAGATAGACTGTTGGATAAGAGTGCCACTCTTGGCACACGGCTTATGGCCTTTCATGGACGCCTTTATTAGGCAAGTGGAAGTCCCGGGATCGAATGATCCTTGGCAAACGAGCACCTTGTGTGTATGGAGGGACTACTGTCCAGTGAGGTTACTTACGGGTTTTCCCAACACGACACCCACGGATTTTGAGAGTAAGTCTTAACGGTGACTAACATAATTTAAAGGAATAACTACAAACACCCTGGTGGAGGTAACTACGCGTTTGTGTGACTGTTTACAGTATACTACATGACTGTTTATAGTACATGGTATCTGGTATGTTGTGAATCGTATGTGATGTATGGATTGTTGCTTTGATGGATTACTATATGCTTATCCATGTTATTTACTGCCGTTTACATAAACTGTAAAATGAACCAGCATGTAATCAACCTCATGTTTAGACGGCTAATTGACCTAAGTGACCTAAAGGGTCTAGGATTATACTTTGGCATATTCAGCGTTCCGCTGAGCCTATACGGCCCCCCATTATAGATACAAGATCGTGATGCGAGCCGGAGTGCGGGATCGTGGGTAGATGACCTCGACTTTTATTTAGCGCATGTTTAGAATTAATTCACTTAGTACGTTGTGATCTTGGGAATTATTTAGATGCTCACTTGTCATAGGTGTTAACTACATAAAGGATAATGTAGTAAATATCTCGTTCATCATTGCGGTTAATTGTTATTGTTAATTGTTATATTCCAGATGTGCTTTGTTACTCGCATGGGCGAGTAATGGCATGTGACACCCAAGTGAGGATTAAAGTAGTTTAGCTTCCGCTGTGAGATGTCTCTAATTATGCTACGAGAGTGATTACTATGAGAGTGATTATTACGGGTTTATCGAGTGGGGTGTTACGGTAATTATAAATACAATTATCACGCACATGTTATGAAATGATAGTACTAAATAAAGGTAGTCCTTTAACCTCGGAATCAAAGTAATCTACCGCACTTGAAAAAACATCAAAAGGAACACATAAATATAGTACGTATTTGTTGGGTAGATTCTCCCGGCAGATTTGTAATCTTTACTTCTTAATAGTAGAAATGGCTTCTACATAAATCCTAACTTCACTTTATTGTTTGTGTCGAAACAATTAGTTTTAGATGTTATAAAAATGAGAGAATAAGAGAGTATGGAAGATAAGGAAGAAGAAAAATTGACACGCCTCTTGCATTCCATTATACTACCTTATATAGTATACAATTTTAACCTTTACCGAATCTTAGAGTGGTAAGAATACAAAATATCAAAGGTCTGTAGCAGTTACACAAACAAAGAGTTTGAAGAGCTTCTGAGAGCTACACAGATGAAGGGTCTAAGAAAGATCAAAAGACGTATGGATACACATCCACTAGAGTGATTTACAACACTCCCCCTTGGATGTACGTCCTATTATACCGCCTCATTAAAAACCTTACTAGGAACTCATTAAGACAAAAACCATGGTAAAGAAAAAAAGTGCAGTTTAAAATGTCTCTCTCTCTTAATTTAACAAAATTTCTTTTTGATGTCTCATACCAATATCACGAACAAGCTTCTTAAAAGCTCTTGTAGGAACTGACTTGGTAAATAAATAAGCTAGATTTGTAACGCCCCTATTTAACATAATTGCACCGGAAATAAAATACTAAAGGCGTTAACAGACCATCGGGTTCCAAACACCCGGTACCAACCTCACCATTTACAACCATTACAATTATCTAAGCTACGGTCTGAACTCAAGAAAACAACGTAAACAAAATAACTCTCCACAGTTCCTAATTCCCATCTCAATCACTCATGCTCTTCGTGGCCACCTGTATAAACAATTTCGTACCTGCAAGATGAAACCCAGCCCACCCCGGGAGGGGTGAGTCAGTTCCCTGGAATGGAACTGGTACAACTCTCCAAACAAAGGTTTAAAAACATAACTCTTAAAATAAACAATAACTTGAAGGCAAATGCTTAAAAACAAAATGGAAGAACAAGGCACATCCAAATCACCAAGTCAAGGGTAACAAGTCAAATATAGAGATAAATAACATGAAGGTAAAGTTAGTCAATCAAAAAGAAACCACACCATAAGTTAGTGAACATCCATTGCTTGTGTTAGATTCAGTTCCAATTGGAGTAGAAAGACTCAAGTAGTCACAAGGACTAGGAATGAAAGGAAAATCCAAGAACCACACTCAAGAGTGGAATAAAACCAATTGGAAGAAATGTCTCGCTGTTGACTACGTCCGATAGGACAGGGGATATACAGCCCCTCGCTGTTTACAACGTCCGATTGGACAGGGGATATACAGCCCCTCGCTGTTTACCACGTCCGATTGGACAGGGGATATACAGCCCCTCGCTGTTTACCACGTCCGACTGGACAGGGGATATACAGCCCCTCGCTGTTTACCGGTGAAGATGTGCGCACATCACAACAAAGACTCAGCTCCTGGTTGAAATGATATCCACAGTCGAAAGAAGAATTTACCAAGACCAACATTCCCATATTCCCACTAGATTAATAACTGCATGAGCGCAATACCAAAACACTCAGTCCTACAGAGTGCAGAAGCGTAAACCCTCAGCAGTTAATATCTAATGAGGTAACCAGATAAGGAGAACCAATGATCATGTGAATTGTACATTCAAAGCCCAGTTAGTCACTTCAAGCTGAGTTAGTCACACAACAGTTCCCTTTCGAGATTCATTCAAGCTCAGTTAGCGTTTCTCAAAACATTCCAAGAAGTTCGTCACCAAAAGTATCTGAGTACGAGAAATCGTACCTGGTAATCGCTGTAGCAGTTCTAGTCGACTTGTGCAAATAATCAACAATACTCTGAGGAATATTAAAGGTAGTCTAACATCAATAACTTGCAACCTAAGTTAAACTTAAATAAGTTCCTCACTCTTATTTCTAAGTCTCAATTGTCTTTTAAGCCCTTGCTTAAATGTTATGTATAACCTTTGACTTATATTAGAATGTTGTATAACCCAAGGTTGTAAGACTAGGGAATGTATGTTATTAACACTTGTTAATTGTTACACTCTTATCCACCTTACTCCTACTTAACCATAATTCTCAATTCAAGACTTCTGAGACCCTTATGTCATAAATGCATTTTATGTTATTCAATAAATCTTAGAATTTCAATAACAATTCTTAAGCTTAATACTTTTATTCTTATTTAGAATAAACATCGTGTTATGACCTATGATAGGTTTATCTTAGAATATTATACTATTATTTCACAATGTAATGATTATGTATTTTATCAATATTACCAAATAATCCATTATGATTAAGTTTTCCCCTTAACTTAATTAAGATCTACATCTTGTATATTGGAATCATAGTGTTGTGGATACATTTTATTATAACTTAATCGAACCACTAAACTCAATGATCATATCCTTAGTTCAGAATGACTTTTATTATAACCGTCTAATAATCTTGTCATAAGATGTTGGATTACTCCTCATGTTGAAATAACTATATCATAATTAACTTAGACTTATCGAACTCTTACATTTAGTATTCAGAAAGTATATTATTTGCTTTATCATTAACTATATATTAAAGTGTTTAAGATAACCTTTTACGTACCCTTACTTATATTTAATTTCCTAAATGTTTTATTTTAACACACATTCCCTCCATAGACTATGTATAATCCTTTTATACTAAACTTCAATAAAGTTAAGTCTTAAATACGTCTTAAGTTGTTTACAAAACCTAAGGTTTCAAAGGAATAACTTAATAAATTAATCTCCTTTATTATGTTTTAGGATGAACATTATATCTTAACATAAGGTAGAATTTATCTAAGAATTAAACTCTCATTCACAAGTGAAATTGTCAATTACTTAATAAGATAATATGTTCTGAAAAATCCTCATACCTTATACTCAAATGACACATTAATATTTTCAGTGTCGTAAAGTAGATCAATATAATCTCTTATGTAACTTAGTTTTATCTAATAAAAGGTTCAAAGGTTTTAAGTATCAAATTCCTATTTATAAACCTGTCTATAAATTCTAACTACTAAATACCTCACTTAATTGTAAACTCACATCCTAAGTATTGGTAATTAATGTTATAATGTATTTCATATGGCTTATCTAATGCCAAGAAACTTAAGGATTATTATTTAGATAAATTTCCAAATCATAGTTTAATGTAGTTTTATATCATAATCCTTTTAATGATTTTATCTTAAAACATTAAGTTATATTTCAATACCTTAAATGTTAAGAAATGATTAAATCTAGACCTACTAATCCACCTCACATTCAGATGTAAAAGTATTTTATTTATTTTATCATTAATTATAGAATAAGATCTATTTGTGTAACATTTTATGTAATCTAATCACAATTTTTCCTAAGTTTTAACTTATTAATTACTTAACCCAATTATAGACTTACATTATGGTCGTTGACTAATACTATACATGTATTTTAATACGGTTTATATAAATCTTAGAAATTCAAAGATAACTCTTTAAGTTTAATAATCATAATTTAATACCGCCTCATATAATATTCTTTTATTAGTATTATGTAGAGGTTTAGTTTATCTCACTAATTCCTTCATATTATATTTTCTATAAGGTATTTTATTCCTCTTGTTTATTCTTTCGTTATCTATATATTAAGATCTATTTAAGACATTCTTTACATAACTTTACTATACTTAATTACTCCTACTAACCTATATACATATCTTCATCCAATATGTGGTTTATAATATAAAGTATTTCCCTTTGTTACAATTCAGTATATTACTTCTATAGTATAAAGTTAACATAAAAGTAGGTTAATTAAATTCCTTGATTTAACCTAAGAATATTTTATTTCTTTTATTTCTTTACTTCGCTAAAAAGATTATCTTAAAATATTTATTAACATTCTGTATTAAATGTTAGTTTAGTCTTCTTATGTTATTCCCAACCTATAAAGTTCATTAATCAACTATACTTTAAAAACCGTAGATTATAACATATCTTATGAGAAACAGAATTACAATTTTTAGACCTATTCCCACTTGTCTAAAAATTCTCAAATTTAATATATAGTAACTATGATATTTTAGACATATTATAAAAAAATTTATTTCCTAAAAATTGCTTTATTAAATACCTAAGTTGATTCTTACAAGGCCATAACTTATAAAAACTTAACTTACGTTTTATAACTCCAAATTTATATTAATTTATATCAAAACGAAATATACTCTATAATTCTCACTTGTATAAAATCTCATTTCAAAATTCATTCGGGAAGATCATTAAATTAGTCAAACAAGGTTCAACCTTACCTAGATTCATTATTTCATCTGCAGTCCAAGATGCCAACTTCGCAGATCTGGTTCTCACAACCTAAAGCGATTAAATCCAAGGTCTTTATCAATTTTAAAAGAGGAATCATAGCTCTACACATGGGTGAAAGAATCATTGAAAACGGAGCACTGTGGAGAAAGTTATAGACTCTTCAAGATTCGAGTTTACCACTGAAATTCTGGGTTGCTATTGCGTTATGACCGGGTTGCCTACTTCGGACGCTTAATGCTCCCAAATGAGGATGCTTCAGCTTTAGCTGCCTTAAGGAAAGTTGAAGAAGAGTTAAAGAGCTTTCCAACAAGGTATGGTTCATTAATTTTCGTGCAAGGATGAGAAAGTTATGATAGGGACAAAAATCGGATTTACCATAAGATTCTGAAAATTCTGGGCTGAACTGAATCAGGTGACGAACTTTAGACGCGTTTCTGTACCAATTGGTTGTGATTCAGCCTTCGATGTCTAAATACAAGTTGAAGAGGAATCCATGATCTTTAAAACGAGCTATGGAACAACGAATTTGGATCCAGAACGAGAGAGTTATAGATCTCACAAGATCTGGGTTTACCTAGTCGATTTTCTGGAAAAATCTGGGCAAGAACACGACCTGATCGAGGCAGCTACTTTAGACGCCTTTATCTTTCAAACGATTGAGAACTAGCTCGAGGTTCCTTCATAAGAGTTGTAGAGAAATTTAAGATCTTCAAAACGAGGTATTGTACGTGAATTTTCATTCACAAACGAAGAATATACGATTGAGCAAAGTTTACCTCATCAACTGGAATTTCCAGATTTCTGGGTTGCAGTATCTCGGGTAGGCAACTTTCGATTGATTTTCCCGTCGATGTAGAAAGGTTTAGATGGTGTATGAGTAATGGTTAGAAAGATGAGATTAAGGAGTAGAAAATGAAACAGACGGCACACCAAATGGTGGAGTATAGTAGGAGATATAGGCGTTTCAAATTCGACCCTCGACATGCCAAAACTGTCGAAAACTGGGACTGTTCAGTGGTAATGCCTGGCTGACTGACACGTCAGCATTTCTCAAAATTTTGGCTCTAAACTTCAATCTATCATAACTTTGGCTAGGATGGTCCGTTTTTAACGTTCTTTTTATCGATTTTCATGGTTTTTCATAACCTATTTATTGGTATAGGTTTCATGTCCTGGTTTGACCATTCTCAAAAAGTCAACTCTAGCAAGGCTTAATAAGCTTTAAGGTTTCTAGAATTTTATATTGACTTTTATGTTTCAAAACAATGTTCCAACACTTCCTAAAATCTTTATAATATATTTGGAGTGTTTAGAAATTTTCCCAAGATTTATTGACTTATAAATCTTATTATTAAATTCATAATACTATATAATAATGTATAATAATTAGGGTTAAATAGGAGAAAACCCCTAAATAAATTTCACAATTCCATATAATAATATAATATTCATAATTCCATACCATAATTTAATATTAATAGTAGTATTTATGGTTTAATAATAGAAATCCCCTAAATTAATTTAAATTAATTTAGGGGTATTTCAGTATATCCCCCTTAACAGAAACTTCGCCTCGAAGTTTAAAAATCAACTAATAAGCACTCACACCACTTCGGGTGTGCTAAAACAATAATAATTCCAACGAAATTCCATACCAATCCAATCCTTTATTTCCATCCATTCCCATTCCACATTCCACTCGAGATTACTCAAACTCAAACTGAACCAAGATATACCGAGATATTTCATGATAAAAATAAAAAGTCACATGCGGTGTCATAATGTAAAAACCAAGTACACACATACACCTCTTACTCTGCTAATCACGCAACAGGGCATAATCTGGATGAGGTAGCGAAGAAAGATTATGCTCTACCCCCCCCCCCCCCCCCCTTAAAAGAGAACTTCGTCCCGAAGTTTAAGATTTATCTACCAACTACTCACACCCGCTTCCGGTGTGTGGGTAAACTAAATATCAAGTTGTACTACAAGCTTTAAAATGTATACCAAACAATCAACCACTCAAAGGTATTCATCCAATAACAATTCCCAAACATTTGTTTCCGTTATCAAACACTACATTCAAAGAATTCAGCACCTTATTATCAAGCTTTGTTGTAAATTTTATGGCACTGTTGAATTTATCTATGATCGATATTTATTTGTACCCCCTGATTGTTATGTATTTGTATTTTCTTGATTATTATAAAATTTTATTTTATGATCCTTACCTATTCATTTTATGACCAGTACGAATGATATGTCCATTATATGTTCATTTTATATTGTACGTTTATTTTATGAAGATGTCGTACCCCCCCTTAAAATAGGGTACGACCCATATCCGTCTCGTAATAATGAAGTGGAATTTAAACTCACTTTTAAGGAGCACTATATTTTACATCTCCTATGGAGATTCCTCCTTCAAGGATGCAGTTCATTTTTGATGCACAATATCACTCGTTGTTATTCTAGCTTGATTATAATTAAATCTTTTAGTGTTCCCAACATGCTTTCCTAACTCATTTCGCCTCTCTTACGGTCATTGGCAAGAACAACGTTTAGAATTCATCATTCATATAGTAGGTTAAATTTTGAGAACGGAACATAGGTTATACTTAGATATTACTATAATAACATTTTAGTTCACTCTTTCTTTATTTAAGTATTGGGTGTAGTAGGTATCAAAATCTTAATCATGTGATTTGGAAACTATTAATTCATAAATGAAAAATTCCATTATAATGTAATGTAATTATTTAAATGTCATCCTTACTACAACATTTCTCTAGAAGCATTTTATAACCTAGAGTTTCTTAATTGTCAAGGCTTAAAAATTCATGAACTTATTTAAAATAGTATCATACTATATATTAAAACTTCTTTTTTTTTCAATGTGTTGGGCAAAATAATAGTTAAACTATCTTGCTTACTATGGGCAGTGAACCCAATCTTTGTAGTACAACAAGGTCGTATCCACAGAGACTTCGCAATTATCTGATTAATTATCCAGTTTAGTAAATGTACAAAAAGGCAAATAAAAATGCATAAAATGTAAAAAGGGGTTTAGCCGGAGGCAAGCTTGAATTTTGGGATTAGTACAGAAATAATAAATACCGTAAATAAAATAAATGGATGGATGGAAAAAGGGTATCCTAGGATTGCGGGGGAATTTCCTAAATTACTTAAACAATTAATAATCCTAATTTGCTCTTATTTGTCTGTTAAGAATTTATCTTGTGACCTTTCTAAATCATAGATAAGGACAGCTCTTAATTAATTCATTAAACTTCTTACAATCAGAAAAAGTCTAAAATCATTAATTAGCTTTAAGTGAGAATTCTTTTTATAACAGCGATGGATTTTATCTGCTAATCAAGGAGTATAATATCTAACGTTTATCTTTCTTTGTGGTCTATTCTCAGATTTACAAAATCATTGAAATAAGAGAAACCGTAAATGCATAAAAATGATCAGTTATTAAGCATTTAATAATTTAGAGAGACAAAACAAATATTTATAAGCAAACTTGGTATTAATAATAAGTCTGAATTATTTAGGAACAAACCCCATCCTAGGATACGAGTAAAATCACTCAGACATAAACAGTAATAAAAAGGAAACAGAAATAGCCATTAATTTGGAGACTGCTGGCGGAGACTGGACTGCGATTCGCTTCTGATCCAGCTCCCTTTTCTTCTGTTCTTTTATACTGCTTCTGCTTCGTGGGGAATTGTTGAATGAAAATAAAATGGAGAAGTGGGAAGATAAGAGAATGAAATGGATCGTAGGTGTGGAAACTGTAACGGAGGATTATTTACTGGATGGGATCATACGGTGGTCTAATTTGGATTGTGAGGAAGGGAATGATTTTATTTGAGCAGAGAGCGTGGGTTTATATAGAGGCAGAGGAGAAGAAGGTCCGTACGAATTTGATTAACTGTTGATTGCTCTCATTGATTGCGCAGGGGACAGAGTTCACGCGTGAGGAGTAGATGGATAAGAAGAGCATTGATTGCTCTTAATTGAGACAGTGGGCGAGTAGGGCGAGTTGCAGAAGTCGGCGAAGGCAAGTTGGAGACGACGACGGGCGAAGAAGAACATTAGCTCGCGTTTATTTTACACGCGTCCGCTTGTGGTACCGCCCAAATAGGCGCGGTTGTCTTTGGTGTCCGCCTCCCAGACCGCTCAAATATAGGCGGTTGCCTATATGTGTCCGCCTGTCTCTCTGTGTAACGTCCGCGTGAAAACAGGCGGTTGCGCCTGCCTAGTCCGCCTCCAAACAGGCGGTTACGCCTTGGTGTTGTCCGCCCCTTTTCGGGCGGCTGCCTCTGTTTATCGTCAATGTTGTTGGTCCGGGTCCTTGCACATGAGTCAAGTCCCGGACCCTTTCTTACAGAATCCCTCGGCCATTTTTCAAGGGGTGGTCCGGGTCCTTGTATGGGACCTAAGTCCCGGACCACCCACGGCTATCTATTCTCGGCCTGTTTTAATATGCTGGTCCGGGACTTAGTTCTGGACTTAAGTCCCGGACCCTTCAACCGGCTCCAGATTCTTGGTTATAAGTCCGTTTTACTCGCCGTCTGCGCCGATGCGTTCATCTCTTTGTGTACTTTGCTCCTAGCTTGGTTTTTCCTCATGTTTAAACCAATAAATTTGTGAGTTAATCAATAAAACATAACTAGAGGAAAAACCTACGATAAGTGAGAAATGAGCAGAAAAGTGCTGATATAATATATGAAATACACCCATAAAACATGCTCATTTAGACACTTATCACACCCCCACACTTACCTTTTGCTTGTCCTCAAGCAAAACCATGTACCCATACAAGTAGGGAATGCTCAATATTAATAAATACTATCATGAAGGGTAGGATAAAGAAGTCAATAGTACATGATCTTTAAACTTTTAAAAGGAGTGTGATCCATCACCTACTGGTGGCATAGGTGTACTCAGGGCAAAAATAAAAATTAGAGTTTCGGGGTATGATCCGGAGTACTTCAATGTTTCTTAGTTTAAGGTGACTTTGAGAACTTTACCATGGCCAACTTCTCTCAAGAATGGGCATTGAGGAGAAAACAAAAGGAAAAATAGAATTATGCATTTGTTTCACTTTTGCATAAGAGAAGAGAAGATAATATGTAGGCATTAAGCCTTCGTTGTTAAGAACACTCAACTCTCTTTGTTGGTTACCAATGGTGTCTCGCAAGTCCTTTATTATTTTTTGTATTCTTTTTTTTAACAGAGAAGCACCCCTTAGCAATCCCTAAGAGAGAAGACAGAAAGAAACCCTGAGCAATAAAATCCAACCATTTGCAGATTATTTGGTCACACCGCATATAAAATGCTCCTCAAAAGTAATCAAAATTTTAAAATTTGTACCATTTATACCATTTATCCCACAATTCATAACATTATTTATTCTTAAAGAGAACAACCCACAAATAAAGGGTCCACGATATTGAATTTGAACAAACGCAAGATAAGCAGAGAGATTAAGCATTTAAGCATAAAATGTCACCGAAAAGTCACACTCCCCCACACTTAAATTGAACAATGTCCTCATTGTTCACCAGAAAAACAAGGGAAGGTTTCAGAAGACCTTTTCGGTAAGTAGATAAAATAGAGAGAACACAAAGCTCACGTATAATCATTTAAGCACATAAACTCTCCTCTGCAGATTTTATTGAAATAAAAGCATAATTAAAGAGACTGGTACTCCCCTGAGATTATTTTTGCTTGCGTTATAAGAGTTCCCCCACACTTGAGCTTCAGCCTCAAGTAGCGTAGCTTGGTTGCGGTGTGGACATGAAATTGCACTTGCATAAGACACTAGAAGCAACCATACTAAAAACGGGGTTAAAAAGTTAGCAAAAATAAAATTTAAAGAGAACCTGAAAATTAAAAAGAGAATAAAAGCAAATAAAATTAAGTTCATCCGGGTTGCCTCCCGGGAAGCTGCCCTTCTTTAACGTCTTTGGCTAGACGCCTGCTTTGTTATCCTGGATCAAAACAAAACGTTACCACGGCATATAAAATAATAAAATTAATACTCCACAAAATCTGGTGTTTGTGGAGATACTGCCGGGAACGTAGTTCTAACAGAAGAACCGGCGGTGATGATTTTTCTTCCTCAAATTGGAGGATGTAAATATCCTCCTCTTGTTGTTGAGGCTTATGGTAATCAACGTCAGAGGGAAGTGACTCCTTGAAATTGATTATAGCACTCTCTTCTGATGGCTCGAAGGGAGGCGGTATCTCCTCCTTCTCAAGGTCGAGGATGTATCCACCCTCATCTTCTGGGTAGAGCACAGAGAAGGAGGGGAAATAGTAGTTGACTTCAGAGGGAGGAAACTCCATGAAGTCCAAGGGGAAACTCTCTTCTGAGGGGTTGTCTTCATAATCAAGCTGATAGTGGGTTGGTGATGGATTCTCTAATTCGAATAGGGGAGGAGGTGGAAAGTAGCTTAAGTCCTCAGCAGGTTGTTCTTCCTCGTGAACCACTGCATTCAGTTGTGGAACGGGTTGTTCCATGTGTTCTACCTGATCTAGCGTTCTTTGCCGGATCATTTCAATGGTTGAGGTAAAATTTGCCATCATTTCCCGTAAAATGGCGTTGTCTCTTTCTATTGCAACCATAGGACAATGGGAACTTTCATGGTCTCCTCCACACTCTTGGCAGACACTCCATTGATTGTAGTCCTCTGCGCCGTAGGGTACCCATACCAATCTTCTGCTTGATCGTAGTGACCATCCATCAGAATTAAGTACCTTTAAAACAAAACAAAATTTATACACAAAAAAGTGACAAATAACGAAAATGAAAGAAAAACTAAACAGATAATAAATCAGATAGTTGGACCGAAGTCCCCGGCAACGGCGCCAAAAACTTGTTGGGCAAAATAATAGTTAAACTATCTTGCTTACTATGGCAGTGAACCCAATCTTTGTAGTACAACAAGGTCGTATCCACAGAGACTTCGCAATTATCTGATTAATTATCCAGTTTAGTAAATGTACAAAAAGGCAAATAAAAATGCATAAAATGTAAAAAGGGGTTTAGCCGGAGGCAAGCTTGAATTTTGGGATTAGTACAGAAATAATAAATACCGTAAATAAAATAAATGGATGGATGGAAAAAGGGTATCCTAGGATTGCGGGGGAATTTCCTAAATTACTTAAACAATTAATAATCCTAATTTGCTCTTATTTGTCTGTTAAGAATTTATCTTGTGACCTTTCTAAATCATAGATAAGGACAGCTCTTAATTAATTCATTAAACTTCTTACAATCAGAAAAGTCTAAAATCATTAATTAGCTTTAAGTGAGAATTCTTTTTATAACAGCGATGGATTTTATCTGCTAATCAAGGAGTATAATATCTAACGTTTATCTTTCTTTGTGGTCTATTCTCAGATTTACAAAATCATTGAAATAAGAGAAACCGTAAATGCATAAAAATGATCAGTTATTAAGCATTTAATAATTTAGAGAGACAAAACAAATATTTATAAGCAAACTTGGTATTAATAATAAGTCTGAATTATTTAGGAACAAACCCCATCCTAGGATACGAGTAAAATCACTCAGACATAAACAGTAATAAAAAGGAAACAGAAATAGCCATTAATTTGGAGACTGCTGGCGGAGACTGGACTGCGATTCGCTTCTGATCCAGCTCCCTTTTCTTCTGTTCTTTTATACTGCTTCTGCTTCGTGGGGAATTGTTGAATGAAAATAAAATGGAGAAGTGGGAAGATAAGAGAATGAAATGGATCGTAGGTGTGGAAACTGTAACGGAGGATTATTTACTGGATGGGATCATACGGTGGTCTAATTTGGATTGTGAGGAAGGGAATGATTTTATTTGAGCAGAGAGCGTGGGTTTATATAGAGGCAGAGGAGAAGAAGGTCCGTACGAATTTGATTAACTGTTGATTGCTCTCATTGATTGCGCAGGGGACAGAGTTCACGCGTGAGGAGTAGATGGATAAGAAGAGCATTGATTGCTCTTAATTGAGACAGTGGGCGAGTTGGGCGAGTTGCAGAAGTCGGCGAAGGCAAGTTGGAGACGACGACGGGCGAAGAAGAACATTAGCTCGCGTTTATTTTACACGCGTCCGCTTGTGGTACCGCCCAAATAGGCGCGGTTGTCTTTGGTGTCCGCCTCCCAGACCGCTCAAATATAGGCGGTTGCCTATATGTGTCCGCCTGTCTCTCTGTGTAACGTCCGCGTGAAAACAGGCGGTTGCGCCTGCCTAGTCCGCCTCCAAACAGGCGGTTACGCCTTGGTGTTGTCCGCCCCTTTTCGGGCGGCTGCCTCTGTTTATCGTCAATGTTGTTGGTCCGGGTCCTTGCACATGAGTCAAGTCCCGGACCCTTTCTTACAGAATCCCTCGGCCATTTTTCAAGGGGTGGTCCGGGTCCTTGTATGGGACCTAAGTCCCGGACCACCCACGGCTATCTATTCTCGGCCTGTTTTAATATGCTGGTCCGGGACTTAGTTCTGGACTTAAGTCCCGGACCCTTCAACCGGCTCCAGATTCTTGGTTATAAGTCCGTTTTACTCGCCGTCTGCGCCGATGCGTTCGTCTCTTTGTGTACTTTGCTCCTAGCTTGGTTTTTCCTCATGTTTAAACCAATAAATTTGTGAGTTAATCAATAAAACATAACTAGAGGAAAAACCTACGATAAGTGAGAAATGAGCAGAAAAGTGCTGATATAATATATGAAATACACCCATAAAACATGCTCATTTAGACACTTATCACAATGCAATTAAATCTTTCATGAAACCTTGTACCGAATTTATAACCTAAAATACGTAAATATGCCATTTATGTTATTTTCACATATCAATATATTAACAAGCTATAAATCAGGTGTAACATGTTTGAGTAGTTTAAATACTATTTTAGATCATATAATAAGTCTAGATAGTCTTTCAAAATTATATTCAAAGCTTTATTAGCCAACCATACATTAAAATTTGTATTATATTCCTTTATAAAAATACACCTTCTGTGACTTCTAAAATTTTGCATATGTATAATGTTAAACTTCCAAATAAACATGAGAATTTCCAATCCTTAAGTAACTCTCATTTTTTTTTACTAGATGCTCATTACTCCAAGTATTTAAGAATCAATGATATTTAGTTTAGTATTACTCTTCCCTTCACTCAATCCTTAAGTTACTTCCTTTAATATATATTTTTTTTATATTTAATAAGGGGTAGATGTTGTACCTTGGAGTACCCAAATTTAAATCCCCTTCCTCCATGTATAGGTATTTTTCACCAAATATTTAACTCAATAAACCCTTTACATGTATGAATTTTAATACTGAATCTTAAGATACAAATTTTGAATTGTTCATTGTGGCTAGTAATGAATATGCCTAGCTCAAGATTTCATGATGGTAACGTCTTACCACCAATCCTCCTCAAGTTCAACACAATCCATCACTTGCGTAGAAGATTATTTACGGTTAGATGACAAGGCTTGTCTAGCCCCTAGACTTCTAGAAGTGAGTGTGCACCCCCACTACTTTCAGCCTAGGAGTTCGTCGCACCAGGCACTTCCCGTAGGGTGTTAGGTTTATGTATTTTCTTTCTGAAGTTAACATAGAGTTTTAGTGTGGATTACAGGTTTGGATGTTGATCTTTTCTGATGAGTTACTAGTTCTTGTTAGTTTAATAATTTTCTAGACTTAAGATTTATCTTAAACATTATCTTTAGGTAATCATTTGTACCAAGTAGTTCTTGAGATTTATTTTCAAGCTTTAAAGGAGTTGAAATACTTATCACTTAGTTACCCAAAGCTCCACTTGTATACTATTTTCAACCAAAAGTATTCTTCAAAATTCTGGGTACATGTGTACAAGCTCTTAAAGCATTGCTTTCTTAGCCATGTATTTTCCATACGTATGCTTTTGAAAAGTAGTTCAATGTATGATTTATTCCCACCAAGATCTTATCATACCCAATAGATAATGTTCCAGACTTATTATTTTTTTCCTATAGTTTAATGATCAAACGGTATGACAACACACTATTCCTAACAGACATTCATACAAAAAGTGTATAAAGAAATCATTCACTAATCCAAGAAGGGTTAGGATTCGTGCCTTACTGGAATCCTCACTTCCCAATTCTACCCCAATTCCCCAGTTTTAAGGGCACCTATATTCTAACTATTTCACTCGGCTTGTTTTCTCGGGTTCAGAGCGTAACTACGCTCTGATACCACTTTCTGTAACGCCCCTATTTAACATAATTGCACCGGAAATAAAATACTAAAGGCGTTAACAGACCATCGGGTTCCAAACACCCGGTACCAACCTCACCATTTACAACCATTACAATTATCTAAGCTACGGTCTGAACTCAAGAAAACAACGTAAACAAAATAACTCTCCACAGTTCATAATTCCCATCTCAATCACTCATGCTCTTCGTGGCCACCTGTATAAACAATTTCGTACCTGCAAGATGAAACCAAGCAGCCCACCCCGGGAGGGGTGAGTCAGTTCCCTGGAATGGAACTGGTACAACTCTCCAAAACAAAGGTTTAAAAACATAACTCTTAAAATAAACAATAACTTGAAGGCAAATGCTTAAAACAAAAATGGAAGAACAAGGCACATCCAAATCACCAAGTCAAGGGTAACAAGTCAAATATAGAGATAAATAACATGAAGGTAAAGTTAGTCAATCAAAAAGAAACCACACCATAAGTTAGTGAACATCCATTGCTTGTGTTAGATTCAGTTCCAATTGGAGTAGAAAGACTCAAGTAGTCACAAGGACTAGGAATGAAAGAAAGAAATCCAAGAACCAACAGCTCAAGAGTGGAATAAAACCAATTGGAAGAAATGTCTCGCTGTTGACTACATCCGATAGGACAGGGGATATACAGCCCCTCGCTGTTTACAACGTCCGATTGGACAGGGGATATACAGCCCCTCGCTGTTTACCACGTCCGATTGGACAGGGGATATACAGCCCCTCGCTGTTTACCACGTCCGACTGGACAGGGGATATACAGCCCCTCGCTGTTTACCGGTGAAGATGTGCGCACATCACAACAAAGACTCAGCTCCTGGTTGAAATGATATCCACAGTCGAAAGAAGAATTTACCAAGACCAACATTCCCATATTCCCACTAGATTAATAACTGCACGAGCGCAATACCAAAACACTCAGTCCTACAGAGTGCAGAAGCGTAAACCCTCAGCAGTTAATATCTAATGAGGTAACCAGATAAGGAGAACCAATGATCATGTGAATTGTACATTCAAAGCCCAGTTAGTCACTTCAAGCTGAGTTAGTCACACAACAGTTCCCTTTCGAGATTCATTCAAGCTCAGTTAGCGTTTCTCAAAACATTCCAAGAAGTTCGTCACCAAAAGTATCTGAGTACGAGAAATCGTACCTGGTAATCGCTGTAGCAGTTCTAGTCGACTTGTGCAAATAATCAACAATACTCTGAGGAATATTAAAGGTAGTCTAACATCAATAACTTGCAACCTAAGTTAAACTTAAATAAGTTCCTCACTCTTATTTCTAAGTCTCAATTGTCTTTTAAGCCCTTGCTTAAATGTTATGTATAACCTTTGACTTATATTAGAATGTTGTATAACCCAAGGTTGTAAGACTAGGGAATGTATGTTATTAACACTTGTTAATTGTTACACTCTTATCCACCTTACTCCTACTTAACCATAATTCTCAATTCAAGACTTTGAGACCCTTATGTCATAAATGCATTTTATGTTATTCAATAAATCTTAGAATTTCAATAACAATTCTTAAGCTTAATACTTTTATTCTTATTTAGAATAAACATCGTGTTATGACCTATGATAGGTTTATCTTAGAATATTATACTATTATTTCACAATGTAATGATTATGTATTTTATCAATATTACCAAATAATCCATTATGATTAAGTTTTCCCCTTAACTTAATTAAGATCTACATCTTGTATATTGGAATCATAGTGTTGTGGATACATTTTATTATAACTTAATCGAACCACTAAACTCAATGATCATATCCTTAGTTCAGAATGACTTTTATTATAACCGTCTAATAATCTTGTCATAAGATGTTGGATTACTCCTCATGTTGAAATAACTATATCATAATTAACTTAGACTTATCGAACTCTTACATTTAGTATTCAGAAAGTATATTATTTGCTTTATCATTAACTATATATTAAAGTGTTTAAGATAACCTTTTACGTACCCTTACTTATATTTAATTTCCTAAATGTTTTATTTTAACACACATTCCCTCCATAGACTATGTATAATCCTTTTATACTAAACTTCAATAAAGTTAAGTCTTAAATACGTCTTAAGTTGTTTACAAAACCTAAGGTTTCAAAGGAATAACTTAATAAATTAATCTCCTTTATTATGTTTTAGGATGAACATTATATCTTAACATAAGGTAGAATTTATCTAAGAATTAAACTCTCATTCACAAGTGAAATTGTCAATTACTTAATAAGATAATATGTTCTGAAAAATCCTCATACCTTATACTCAAATGACACATTAATATTTTCAGTGTCGTAAAGTAAATCAATATAATCTTATGTAACTTAGTTTTATCTAATAAAAGGTTCAAAGGTTTTAAGTATCAAATTCCTATTTATAAACCTGTCTATAAATTCTAACTACTAAATACCTCACTTAATTGTAAACTCACATCCTAAGTATTGGTAATTAATGTTATAATGTATTTCATATGGCTTATCTAATGCCAAGAAACTTAAGGATTATTATTTAGATAAATTTCCAAATCATAGTTTAATGTAGTTTTATATCATAATCCTTTTAATGATTTTATCTTAAAACATTAAGTTATATTTCAATACCTTAAATGTTAAGAAATGATTAAATCTAGACCTACTAATCCACCTCACATTCAGATGTAAAAGTATTTTATTTATTTTATCATTAATTATAGAATAAGATCTATTTGTGTAACATTTTATGTAATCTAATCACAATTTTTCCTAAGTTTTAACTTATTAATTACTTAACCCAATTATAGACTTACATTATGGTCGTTGACTAATACTATACATGTATTTTAATACGGTTTATATAAATCTTAGAAATTCAAAGATAACTCTTTAAGTTTAATAATCATAATTTAATACCGCCTCATATAATATTCTTTTATTAGTATTATGTAGAGGTTTAGTTTATCTCACTAATTCCTTCATATTATATTTTCTATAAGGTATTTTATTCCTCTTGTTTATTCTTTCGTTATCTATATATTAAGATCTATTTAAGACATTCTTTACAAACTTTACTATACTTAATTACTCCTACTAACCTATATACATATCTTCATCCAATATGTGGTTTATAATATAAAGTATTTCCCTTTGTTACAATTCAGTATATTACTTCTATAGTATAAAGTTAACATAAAAGTAGGTTAATTAAATTCCTTGATTTAACCTAAGAATATTTTATTTCTTTTATTTCTTTACTTCGCTAAAAAGATTATCTTAAAATATTTATTAACATTCTGTATTAAATGTTAGTTTAGTCTTCTTATGTTATTCCCAACCTATAAAGTTCATTAATCAACTATACTTTAAAAACCGTAGATTATAACATATCTTATGAGAAACAGAATTACAATTTTTAGACCTATTCCCACTTGTCTAAAAATTCTCAAATTTAATATATAGTAACTATGATATTTAGACATATTATAAAAAAATTTATTTCCTAAAATTGCTTATTTACATACCTAAGTTTGGATTTCGTTACAGGCCAATAACTATAAAACTTACTTACGTTTTAACTCCAATTTTATTAATTTATATCAAAACGAAATATACTCTATAATTCTCACTTGTATAAAATCTCATTTCAAAATTCATTCGGAAGATCATTAAATTAGTCAAACAAGGTTCAACCTTACCTAGATTCATTATTTCATCTGCAGTCCAAGATGCCAACTTCGCAGATCTGGTTCTCACAACCTAAAGCGATTAAATCCAAGGTCTTTATCAATTTTAAAAGAGGAATCATAGCTCTACACATGGGTGAAAGAATCATTGAAAACGGAGCACTGTGGAGAAAGTTATAGACTCTTCAAGATTCGAGTTTACCACTGAAATTCTGGGTTGCTATTGCGTTATGACCGGGTTGCCTACTTCGGACGCTTAATGCTCCCAAATGAGGACGCTTCAGCTTTAGCTGCCTTAAGGAAAGTTGAAGAAGAGTTAAAGAGCTTTCCAACAAGGTATGGTTCATTAATTTTCGTGCAAGGATGAGAAAGTTATGATAGGGACAAAAATCGGATTTACCATAAGATTCTGAAAATTCTGGGCTGAACTGAATCAGGTGACGAACTTTAGACGCGTTTCTGTACCAATTGGTTGTGATTCAGCCTTCGATGTCTAAATACAAGTTGAAGAGGAATCCATGATCTTTAAAACGAGCTATGGAACAACGAATTTGGATCCAGAACGAGAGAGTTATAGATCTCACAAGATCTGGGTTTACCTAGTCGATTTTCTGGAAAAATCTGGGCAAGAACACGACCTGATCGAGGCAGCTACTTTAGACGCCTTTATCTTTCAAACGATTGAGAACTAGCTCGAGGTTCCTTCATAAGAGTTGTATAGCAATTTAAGATCTTCAAAACGAGGTATTGTACGTGAATTTTCATTCACAAACGAAGAATATACGATTGAGCAAAGTTTACCTCATCAACTGGAATTTCCAGATTTCTGGGTTGCAGTATCTCGGGTAGGCAACTTTCGATTGATTTTCCCGTCGATGTAGAAAGGTTTAGATGGTGTATGAGTAATGGTTAGAAAGATGAGATCAAGGAGAAGAAAATGAAACAGACGGAACACCAAATGGTGGAGTAGAGCAGGAGATATAGGCGTTTCAAATTCGACCCTCGACATGCCAAAACTGTCGAAAACTGGGACTGTTCAGTGGTAATGCCTGGCTGACTGACACGTCAGCATTTCTCAAAATTTTGGCTCTAAACTTCAATCTATCATAACTTTGGCTAGGATGGTCCGTTTTTAACGTTCTTTTTATCGATCTTCATGGTTTTTCATAACCTATTTATTGGTATAGGTTTCATGTCCTGGTTTGACCATTCTCAAAAAGTCAACTCTAGCAAGGCTTAATAAGCTTTAAGGTTTCTAGAATTTTATATTGACTTTTATGTTTCAAAACAATGTTCCAACACTTCCTAAAATCTTTATAATATATTTGGAGTGTTTAGAAATTTCCCAAGATTTATTGACTTATAAATCTTATTATTAAATTCATAATACTATATAATAATGTATAATAATTAGGGTTAAATAGGAGAAAACCCCTAAATAAATTTCACAATTCCATATAATAATATAATATTCATAATTCCATACCATAATTTAATATTAATAGTAGTATTTATGGTTTAATAATAGAAATCCCCTAAATTAATTTAAATTAATTTAGGGGTATTTCAAGATTCTCACGGAACAAATCTTGCGAACATTAAGAATACCCTTGGCCTGAAGCTGATGAGTTAAGAAGAATTTTGGAGATATATGCTTGGTTCGATCACCTTTAATGTATCATTTTCTGATTTGCACAATGTAGACAACTTTATCTTCATATATCACCGTCAGCTTCTCTGGATATGACTGAAGGCCACAAGAACTTAATATATGATGGATAACTGATCTTAGCCACACAAATTGTCTCCCTGTTTCATATAGAGCAATCAATTAGAATTAGGTAAGAGTTTATTAATAGATTTATAAAGTGAAGGTTTGTAGAACAATCGGGGGTACTTCATTAGATTTATGAGTTTCAATCTTTATTTCTTTATTTGGTTTATTTGTACTATTTTATTATTTTATGTTAGTTTGTTGAGTCATTTTTTAATTGAATTAAGTAAACAGTAAAAAGTGACATTTTCTTAGTTTAATTTAGTTTTTCAGTTAGATTAATAAATTGTCAGTTAATTGAACGAGGTCCCTGAGATCGACAACCCCACTTAATTCACTATCCGCAAAACGATAGGTACACTGCTTATGGTAGAGATATAATAACATATATTTTTACTGCTACATTACTTAAGGAAAGCAATTGTATAACTTAGTCCCAAGTTAAAGCACCAAAATGCATCAAAATTGACACTAAACAAACAAGGGTTGTTCACCAGAATTTCTAGGCCTTCTTCGGCCCTACCTTACATCAATATCACCATTAAATACTCTAGTTTCAAGCCATGAAAAAGGTTAGAAGATAATCCCCGCATAGGCTGGCGCCACAAGTCAAAACCGAAACTACCATCATAAATTGACACTAAGCAAACAAGGGTTGTGCATAAGAACTACCTGGTTTCTACTAGCCATCTTTCTTCACCACTCTCCAGGTATTAAGTAGGCTTAATGATCTTCCAACCCCCTCCAAGAAAAAGTGCCAAACAGCCAAGATTTCCCTTCACTTTCCTTTCGGTTTCCACCTCCCATTGCTCTCGGTTTCCACCTCCCTTTGCTCTCGGTTTTAAGCTTCTTTGCTGGCTAAATTTCTCTCCTTATTTGGCTTATTTCTCTTGGTGATATAGGAGGCTATAAAGCTGGCTTGGAGTGAAGAGAATGGTCTGGCCGATGACCCTTTAAATAGGCAAGAAAGAGCTTGCTTAATAACTATGAAACCTTTAGTAAATGACACCTCATGTAACACTAACTTACTTCCTATTGGATATTTCTTTGGCTGAATCTTATAAGGACATCTCAAGGCTCAGGAGGCAAGCTGGGGTCGGCAACCACAACAGTCATGATGGGCTGAATAAAGCATTTATGAGCATTAATGTGACCGCCTAAATTAAGGCCTTGTTTGGCCATGTCTTGCCGCCTCTTGCTAGGCCTTGCTTGGCTACATATTCTAAGATTACCTAGGGATGAAGGAAGGTGAAAATAATACTGATTACCTCCCTATCTTGGCGTCATCTTAGTGTATGGTAGGAATTAGGTTGCTTCAAGTGGAAGTAATGAAGATGTGGTTGTCCTTTTGCTTAAAACACCACCAATGATCTTATGACACCTCCTACTATCTTGCGTACTAGTATAATTCCTATTGGACAGAACATTAAACCACTCATCTCTTGACACCTCATGCTTCCCGACACCTCGTGCTTACTTCAACTAGGTTGCCACCTTGTGCCTCAACTAGGTCGCCACCTCGTGCTTAACAAGCTGTTATTGATGTATCTTAATGATAAAAGTAACTATGATGGAATAAAACTAATTGTAGAAGCATTTTCGACTATTAGAGTTTTAACGGGTGTCCTAAGGTTTCACCGGGAGCATTTAGGGTTTTACCGAGAACATTGAGTTTTTGGGGCTTTTAGGACTATCTCCAGGATTCTTGGCACTTTCTGGACTAGGATTTCCTAGGGTTTCCAGGGATCCTAGGACTATTCCTGGGAATTCTGGGACTTAGGGTTTCTAGTGCCTCCGGGATTTTCGGAACTCCCGGGACTTAGGGTTTCCGAGACTTCCGGGACTTAGGATTTTTCCATAACTTGGGGTGTTTCACAACCCAACAATATAATGACTAACCCAAACCCGACCCGAAAATTACTCGGTTCAAAAATCTCAACCCGAACCCGTGATTTACGGGTCCAGTCCATGGGTTAGGTCAAAATGGTCACCCAACTATTGTCACTCACACCAATGTTGTAGGTAAGTATTTCATATATATTCTTTTCTTTAATATCATATCCTACATACCATATTTATTGCCACATAATGTAAATTCATAAGAAAAATATTGAAGTATATTCACCTCGAAGAATCTCTCATTCTGGTTATACAAATAGTAAACATGAACTTATGAGCCAGACTTTTACAACTACTGTAGTTTGGGCACAAATATCTCATATGATATAATATGGTCGAGGCTTTATATTTGTATTATAAGATCCATCAAAGTCATCAAAGATGGAATCCAACAACATTATTCTGAATGAGAATGACCTAAAACAATCTATCCCGATCCTCACGTTCAACCTAAACTTACTTGTTTCATCTAAACTTACTCATTTGGCTTGAATTTTCAATATAACAATAGGGTGTGAACAAAAACAATTTTGCAAATGTCTATACCAATTTTCTACTAGCCGCGATAGGTCAAAAACCGTGTGCCTACGAACTTGTACTTATATCCAATGCTAATAAAGTATTTAAAGAAACTTTAATGACATTCACTTCACGTTTCATTGTTTTAAGTCTAACTCAAATTATAAAGTAAACATGTTACGTATTCTAAATTATATTTAAATTCAGTTTCCGAATTCATGATATATAATAAATGATATAATAATATGTAATATTTCATATTATAAAAAAAAGTATGACATTAGGTATAAAAAAACAAAAATGAGATGGTGAAGCAATTTAATGTAGTTGTCATTAAGAATTGATATTACTCGACAAAATTTATAGATTTGTTGGAGAAAAATCTGATTTAAATTTTCTTTTAATAAAAAATATGTTATTTTACTTATATTTTACATTGAATATACCTTTTAAAAATAATGTAAACTACTCTATATATATAGTTTTAAAGCAAACTTTTATTTCAATAAAACAAGGCTAAAATTATTAATTTGTATTTTTTCTTTATTTATCAAAATTTATAATTAATCTAATACTTCTAGTAAAAAGATGAAAGAAGGAAAAAATAGCATACCATAGCAGGTTAAATACTTTTTTCATTAAGTCCTGATTTTACTCACCAACTATTAATTTAAATGTAATAATGTATCTAGATTTTACCACAAAAATATTATAATTTTTTGCACAAAATTCTAAGCATAGCACTTGTTGTGGCAAGTGTGCCATGCAGACTGAGCTACTGGTACAGTGCGTGTCAGCTGCAACATCGTTCTTTACCGTCTCATTCCCGCACTCGTTTCCACAAGTTTCACTGTGGTAATAGAGTTTCAACTCCCTTTTGAGGTGTCGTATTGTAGCAACCTCGGCGAGTACTTGTTTCGTAAGCTCTTGTGACCGTTCCAACATGTACGTCAGGCCTTCTTGAACCTTCGGTGTTGCATGGCTCAAAGTCACTCGCTTCGGGTGAGACTTCGAAGCAGTAATTAGTTCCACATAATACGTAATTCGTGAGTTAGCTTAACCTCGTCGTTCCACCTTCTTTTCCCAGGTGCACTTATTGGTGCTTATCCTGGATATCGGACAGGGTTGCATCGCTTATTCGCAAGCTGACCCCATTAGTCCTATGGAATTTACCCCTCTATGCCTTTGGGTCTACTATTTAGTTGGTACTAAGTATGGTGGTGTCTCACAGACAACTCGTTATTATCCGGATCCCCGGTCCTCAATGATTCATTTCATCATGCATTCTCCTCTCATTTTGTAACACCCCAACTAACAACAACAACCTTAACATTAAACCGCAGCGGAAATTACAACTCACAACATAACTCAACTCTTTGGTGTTACACACCGTTTGCCACCCACGTGGCTAACAAGGCTAACATACGCACATTGTATCGGTCTGATGGACTAAACTCCCAAGCAACTACACATTAATCCCGTTCCATGTCCAACAATCATCATACACTTGCATTACAACTGTACCGAGTATTTACTAACTAACGCTGATACAATTTCGGTCTTACTACACCTATCATACATACACCATTCTCATGACTACCACATACAAACAACTACCCCGTCCTACTCTCGAACGGCTTTCAGTTCCTTGTGCCTGAAACAGGAAAAGAAGAAAGGGTGGCCCCCCAGGGGGCTCAGCACCTTTGCTGGTATGGTAATCCTGCAGCCCGCATGCTACCGGGCCACACACAACTAATTGTCGTCTTAGCATGCGATTGATTTTATTTGAACATGCACCAACTACACACACATATCATGCTTAATAAGCAACATCCCTTAATAGAACACAAACACAAGGTTAGCACCCACAACGTAACAACACACTTCACTTATAACATACACAAACTTATTTCCATTCTTCTTAGAGAACATAAACTTTACTTAGGGAGTGCCGGGGTGATATAAGCCCGAGCACAACATACATACATTTTCTTTACTTGAGTGGCGGCCTCATATAGGACCAATCACAACATGCACATTAATCCCCCTAGCTCCAATAATGATGGGGTAGGTAAGCCTTGGTTAAGCTTGTGGGTGGTTGTAATTCAAGGGGGAAAAACAACCGTAACATAATAAAGAGGGAGTCGAAGCGAGCTTAGGCATCAACACCCTACCAACATTTCACATAATTTCCCTCCTAGCCCGATGTGGAGGTCGGGTAGGCAAGCTTTGGCTAAGCTAGTGGGAGGTCGAAATCCAATGAAGGAAACAACCCTTAACATAACTGGATGGGAGTTAATTCACATATATACATCAACTCCCAAACAACACGTGCGACCGGACGACCGGATTCCTCACCATACATAACATATACTTATTAGTTAAAGGTTCCTTTATGGAACTTATCACATACATACATTACATAGTGTTACTACCTCGGTTAGACACATAAGGGAAATCACATTTCTTTTTAACAACATGGATAACAGTATCCGATAACAACAACACACTAAAAAAGTCACATACATCCCACTTAATCACAACATACATTAACGCACGGATAACCGTAGTTAGAACGTTCCCGTGGGTTGGGACATTTATTCCGAATACCGATCGCTTATGTGAACCTAAGGTCGGTTAACTATTATTTAACACATAATTAAGGTTAAGCGGTATCGGAATTAATTACGCCACAATAATGAATTACTATAAACTCATTTCATGCTTTATCTTGCAAGGTGGCAAACACTCAGAAAAACACATTGGCATACAAGCCGGTGTAATCCGGTAGGACACAGGTTGCAAGAAAACCATACCTGTCACCGAAGGTGCACTCTAGTGTGCCATCACATGTTCCTTGAAAATCTTTGAACAACTGGTAACATTATAACTATCTTTATTAACATCGGGGTAATATAATTATTTAACGACTAATGCGCCCATGGT
>JAIOTZ010001107.1:0-39228 GCA_023374045.1 Limonium bicolor | reverse complement strand
GGCGTTGGGTATGCAGGAACTCCTCTCACGTCTCTGATTTCCTTTGCACGCAAGATAGGGAACTGACACAAACCATCCATTCACTGGCTTGTACATCAGCTCATGCACGACGGAGGAACAAGTTTCTGATAAACTCCTGCTCTACCTCTGTGTGTAATCGTAGACCCCAGGCAGAAACCAGTAAGTACTTCCTACCGAGAGTCCCAACTAAGGCGCCTTAAATCACTTTCCTCATCTGCCTCAATCTTCTTTTCATTCGATATCACAGAAGAAGGAAGAAAGTACAGCAGGCAATGCATGGGAAGAACCCGACCGTGCATCACCCAATCAGGATCTGTAACAGGATTCACCCATGTTCCCGTTTGTTTTCCTCTGGTGCGGTGAGCCTCTGTAACAAACCCTTCTCATGGCTAAACTCTCATACTTTCGCTTATTAACCCAAGCTAGTGCATTGCCAGATGGTCTAGAGCAAACCAAGAACATAACGAAAGAGGAGACTACACTTGGAAGCAAGGTAATAACAGAGTTTCCAAAGAAAAACTAATTCCAGTTTCTGTGTCTTGTGCGCTTGGCATTCGTAAGTTAGCTCCCACCAGTATGCTAAGAAAACTAGCCTAACCTAAACTCTTAATGTTTTTTTTTTAATGCTAGAAGAAACACACTTCTAAGAAAGCTAGGAAGGGGGCCGAGGAGAAATAACCCACCTAGTTCAAATGTTACTGGAAGTCCAGTTCTGTTACATTTGCAGTTTCTTTATAATTAACTTCCAGAGGCGATAAAGAGTTTGCATTGGCTTAAAAATGAACCTAACACATTACTAATGCACACAACTAGCGTGAGAGCATTTTTGAGGAAAATTAGTCAACAAGTTAGTGCAGTGAAATCAAATGCAGTTAGTTCCACAGTTCCGTTTCTGCTAAGAACTTCAGAGGCTTAAGGAAGGTAGTGCTGGCTGGGATATAGGTCTAAAACCCTGCTGACATATAAACCAACATGTACATAAGTTGGAAAGAATGGAGAAACCATTGGTGAGCAAGAAAAGAGAACAGGATAGAAAAGTCAGATCCGGGAGCAATAAAAGTAACAGAAAAAGAGAACCCCAGTTTCATACTTTAGTTTTATTGGCCTGTATAAGGTATTCTAATAGAACCATCCGAGGTTTTAGGTTGGGGTTAAGTTTAAAAAAACCTTACTCACACACCTAATTAAGTGGCTACATGCTTCGAGAATGAACTCAAAGTCAGGCTATCAAGCATAAAGAAAACTACTGAAAAAAAAAGAAGTTACCAGTTTCTGATTTTTCAGTTTCGGCCTTCTGTGTGAGGAATTATCAGGGTGGTTGTCTAAGCTACTTGAGTCTGTTTCGAGTTGGGAAAAAAAAAACTGGATCAGCTACTCAACTAAATGAGCAAGCAAGTTGAGTAAACAGAAAATAGATTTGGGAGCAGAAAGAAAAAAAAAACACATCAACAGAAAATGTATATCAGTTTAGGCTTTCTGGTTTCCTTTGTTTGAGTTTGAGTTTCAGTTTTGTCAAGTTTCAGTAGTTGAGAAGTGTCGGTAACATTTAGCCAAGTGGTTTAGAGTTGCTTGAAGCTTATAATCTCGATAAGACACTTCAAATAAATAGGGGAGTGCTTGAGACAGATCAAGAGACAGGTTACTGATTTAACAGAAAAGAAATAGAAGATATGAGGTGTATCAGTTTTTTTTTATGGAGTTCTCTGCAACAATGCAGCTTTGGTATAATGGCTTTTCAGTGGTTTCAACTTACTTCCTTGGGTCTATCTTGAAACTTAAATCGTGATAAAAACACTCAACCAAGTGGTTAAGTCATGGGGGGAAATCAAAGTCAGATTGATAGACAGAAAGAAAGGTGCAGGAGAGAACATGGGTTTGTGTTCTTTTCTTTTCCAGCTTTCCAGTTTGTCCGAGTATCTGTGTAAGCTTTTCAGAAGGGTAGACCATGTTACTTGGGGCTTGTGTTGAATTTAAAGAGGGTTGATTAAGCACCTAGCCAAGTGGGCAGTCAGGTTGGGAAGGAAATTGAAAGTTGAATTCGAGAACTAGGAAAAAAAATTTGAGAAGAGAAGCTAGCAGTTCAGGCTTTCTGGTTTCAGTTTTCATGAATTATGTAAGAAACTTCTCAGAGGTGTGTCCCGGGTTACCTTGGGTTGGTTGAGGATAACACTACATAAGACACTCGACCACGTGAGTTGTAAATGAGGGAGACAGAAGAACAAAATATATGTACCAGTTCACGTTCTTTTCTTTCTGTAACATTCAGGTTTGGTATGAGTAATTTTCCAGTGGGTTGATCATGTTGACTGGGGACCTAATTTAAAGCTAAAACCAAGACTAAACACTTAACTTACGGAGTCACTACTTTTGGAAAGGAATACAAGTCAGACTTGTGAACAAACGGAAATAGGACAGGAGTTAATACTTCAAGTTGCTTTGTTTCCCTGAGAATCGTTTCTGTATAACTTAGTACAAGAGTCCTGAAGGGTGGTTATATCGAGAGCTATATAAACTTAGAACCTTGCTAATTCATCTATCTAAAGGTGTCAACATTTTGGAACAAGATTGGGAATCAATTCGTGAACTAGAAAGAAAAGAGTTAGAAGAGAAGATAACCAATTTTAGTTTTCAGTTTTCAGTTTCTTCTGAAAACTTATGTCTCTGTACAACTGTGATAGGAGTGTTGTATGGGCTTGATAATAACCCCAAGACCTGCTAATGCACCTACCCAAGAGTGTAAACACGTTGGGGAAAATTAGAAAGCAATTTAATACACCGACAAGAGCAACTGAATGAAGTATGCATAGAGTGGGTGTTTCCGTTTTCTGAATTTGTGTTTCAGTATGACCAACTTGCAGAGGTGGTCTAAGTGTGGTGTTGGCTTAAAAATAAACACAAATCATATCTAATAACTACAGCTGGGTTAGCAAAATGTTTTGAGAAGATTAAACATCAGTTGAACCGAGGAGAAACAAGAACCAAGAAGGAACATATAAATTGTGGTTTCAGATTTTCGATAGTAAGTAGCTTCTGTATAACTGGTTTCCAGAGGTGTTATAAGTATGGAATTGGATTAATAAAGAACCCAAAACAGTACTAATGCATCTAACTAAGCTGGTGAAACATTTTGGGAAGATTAAACCTCAGTTGATACCCTAAATGTGGGGTTAGTGAAGGTTAAACACCGGAAGTGTGTTCTAAATTCTTTAAACTTTGGAGCTTCTGTATAGATGAGCTTTAGGAATATTTCAAAGGATTTATTTCGGTGATAATGGATTAAACACATTGCTAACCTATTGATATAAGGAAGAAATACATTTTTAGGGAATAAAAGTCCACCTTAGATAAGCTTGTCACATGTTAGAGCTTAGAATACCTTAATACGTTAGCTAGAGGATGGACTTAGTTAACGCGTGAATTGACTATGTAAATATCCTAGGAGTGAGATAAAGCCTAAGGTTATTACTTGGAAAAGTTCTAAGGGCTAGTATAGGTTGAACAATCAAAGGTTCACCTGGGGAACAACACCCGGTATAAATGAGATAAACTAGCAAAGTGTCGTCACATGAAATCATGAACTGACACGTTATTGTTAATCAATGTTAGGGTCGTAACGAACGCCAACCAGGAACCCGTGTGTGAGACGACGCTTGCTTCTGATCCAGGTATGGACATGTGTGGTTCGTATGTTGCCGTGTTACACGGCTTGTTTGCTGTGTGCTTTGTGTGAAAATGACCATGAGATTAAAGCATGAAACTGGATTGCTTGCGTATCTTGCTTATACGATTGCTATATCATTGTTGCATATTATTTGCGCGCACACAGTAGTTTAGTCCCTTCTCGTTTATGAACTTGAAATGAAACACGACGAACTACGCAAACAAAACGAAACAACTATACAAGAAGAAAACTCCTCTTAAACTATCGAGGACTTCTAATGACACCCACTATGGTGTCGAACTTATAATGATAATGAAAAGTAAATACCTATTGGTGGAACACATCCTGAAGTCTAGAGATGACCCTGCTTCCTCGACGCACGACGCCGGGAATGGAGGATTGGCTATGGAGAAGACGTTCTTCAACTTGTGGTGACAAGAGGATTTACAAACAAACCTTAAAGAAACAAGGAACGATTAGCACCTACGTAACAAAGTCTCGGGATCTAACCTATATTCCTTGACTCGGTGCAAGAAAGAGAGGAAAACATGTGTAATGAGAACAAGAAAACAGTACGTAATCTCTCGAATGATCCCATAGTGAGGATCGACGGTATAATATACCTACGCACACGTTGTATTATGTACTTGATTGTTGTTGCTACATTAGCAGCTTATTGTGCTGGTTTGCGTGTTGACATTGCTATGCTACTTGCAAGTTGTGCTTGGTTGCTTGCTGATATTGCTATGCTACCGATGAGTGTGTATGATATCATGATGTACTGATGTGTGCTTTACTGCTTTATCATAGCATGTAAAATTGACTTAATAATATTCGACCAATTAGTCGTGTGGCCCGGTAACATACGGGCTTCACACGTTCATACTCGGCATAGTTTTGCTGAGTCCTTTATTTTTACAGGTAATCATCTGGATCATGACGGAGTGTAGGTGAAGGACTATCATGGGGGTAGTCCACTCGGGCAAGACTTATGAGTTGTTCTGTCTAATTTATGACGGTACCCTGTGGAACGGAATTCAGGATGTAATGTTACGATTGTATTGCTTAACCTAGTAGCTATGTTGTATACACTAGGTATTTGGGAATTGTATCTATCTTGTACATGAGATTTTGTTGAGGGCTGTTTCCAGTCATGCAGACCGTAACTTAGTATTAGTGATGTGGTCTGTCAACCACGTGGGTGGTTGGCATCTGTAGCACCCGGATGATATCGAGAATTCCGCTGCGTAGTTATATATAAATGACTAGGAGCTGGCTTTGTACTATTGGATGTTTATTCGGGGGTGTTACAGAAAGTGGTATCAGAGCGTAGTTGCGCTCTGACTGGAACAGAGAATTACCGAGCATAGGAAAACCTGAATTCGGGGAAACGGGGTTAAGGGTTAGTATGTGAGGTGCGATAGTTAGGATTCTTCCCCAGTAATTACTGGATACCTAACAGACACCTACACCCAACCCCTACGTATCAAGAGTCCATTTCAAATCATAATAATAAAAAAAAGGGGGCGCCGGAGAGGTAGAAAACCTCCTCTTACTAGGGGAAACCCGATCTGGCATCTACTTAATGTTGTACAATCAACACGAGGAGAAAAGACTATATCATACAATCGACGTTGCCAAAAGGATAATACCCGTAGAGGGACCGATTTTAGCGACAACTTGGGTCGACATGCTTAGCAGTCGATAGGACCAACCACACAAGCAAAGAGGACCGAAATACCCTAAAATACATGGAAGAAATAAAGCCAAAAATAAGCAATTAATTAAGCCAAGGATGGGAATTGAGATAAATTTTACAATTTGAACACTTGAGAGGGTACTTTAAGAAAACCTCTCGTGAGACAATGAAATAAGAGAATATAGCTCAAGACAAAATTACACCATAAAATTTGGTACGACCTATTATGCTTAACGAAGCATAACACAATGTTACACACTAAAGTATAACAATACGGAATTCAATTAATTCCCTACCCCAGCACAAGGCAAACGGTTATGAAAAAATGGCAATGAATCCGTCAATATGTTCAAACATCTATCGAATATTTTGTTCAAGGAGACCAAATAAAAAGGAGTTGTGGGTCATAGAGAATTAAGTTCCGATCATGGAGGAACAAGTTCCGAAAGAGGAACTGTTATAAACGCCCACAAGAATGCAACGGGTAACTGTGGAATTCATTTCAAAAGATAAACCCTTTGGATCAGGTGTTTAGCATTAACTATGGTTATGAAGGAAATAATCACACATGCAACGTTATGCACCTAACGCTATATGATAATATTATTTAACCATTTGGTATTGTACCATATATTACATATCACGTTATTCATTTTGATAAACTATACTTAAATTTACACTGTATGATTTACCGCATATATATATTGATAGTGATGTCATAACACGGTCATCTATCACTTCACGACATAAAACCATATTGTATATACTTATAAATATACAATATCTTCTGGGTTTTTTACATATGCATATATTGATATATGTTGTTTTATTTGATTAATCATATAATATAGTTACATGTATGACAATACTATTTTTTTTAAAACTCCCTTTTAAGTATAAGTTGGCCAACTTGACCTCTTGGTCAATTAGCTGACTTAGTCAAGCATGTTGACTTGACTGGGTTATCCAAGTACTTTAGCTTACAACACAATCATCATACAGGGTATATATAATTCATGTACTTTGCAATACGCTGCTCTGGATTGTATAATTTACAGTCTATCAACTTTATTCATTTAAACACCCATCATTTAATATTGTATGGTTTTCAATCATATTTTATACACATCTCCTACAATATTAGTCACGCCTTTATGCACATACAAATATACATAACTTATAAAACTCCCTGTATTAAATGTTACATTTCATTATTTTATGTAAGGTGATTATTCTCACTAGTTTTAATATATCATACAAACTCATATTAAGATTCCTATCTTAATATCATGTAACACTTGTAATACCATAATAAACTTTTAAAGTGTATTCATTATACTCATTATTTTTAAGTTCATTTATTCATTATTATCACATTTGTTTTATGCGAATAGTCTTACTTGTATATACATCTTCTTACTTCAAATATTTGTCAAGGTTAATTTACTTAGCAAGCAATTTCCAACCTTATGATTCAAATTCAATTATACAGTACCGTGTATTTAATTTCTCCTATTTAGTATAAAACCATGACACGAAAAAAGGGGCAACTACCGAATATAAATCTTGGATGAAGATATAAGTAGGTTAAGAAACCTAATCATATGGGGAGACATTGAATACGGTGCGGATGTACACCTATATCCATACTATATCTATGAATACGGTGCGGATGGATCACCTATATCCATACTATATCTATGAATACGGTGCGGATGGATCACCTATATCCATACTATATCTATGAATACGGTGCGGATGGATCACCTATATCCATACTATATCTATGAATACGGTGCGGATGGTCACCTATATCCATACTATATCTATGAATACGGTGCGGATGGATCACCTATACCATACTATATCGATGAATACGGTGCGGATGGATCACCTATATCCATACTATCTATGAATACGGTGCGGATGGATCACCTATATCCATACTATATTGATGAATACGGTGCGGATGGATCACCTATATCCCATACTATATCTATGAATACGGTGCGGATGGATCACCTATATCCATACTATATCGATGAATACGGTGCGGATGGATCACCTATATCCATACTATATCTATGAATACGGTGCGGATGGATCACCTATATCCATACTATATCTATGAATATGGTGCGGATGGATCACCTATATCCATACTATGTCTATGAATACGGTGCGGATGGATCACCTATATCCATATCTATAAATACGGTGCGGATGGATCACCTATATCCATACTACATCTCCCTATATGAGAACTTGGAATGAAAAGAACTCATTATCAGAAGGATATGAATGTATGTACCAATATACCATTTAACTAATGGAAACAACTATATGTGCATATATAAGACAGCAAGGTATTATAACACATAAGTATACAAATATTATGGATACAGAATGAGTGAACGTATATATGTACACACTTAGATATATACATAGTTGGAAAAAATTAAATTGGTTGATTGTTTGTTGGACGTGCGAGGTTGAACTTAACCCTGGTCAGGTCAAGTGATACTGAGCACAAATTGGGGTGGAAGGATAGTCCAACACTTACGCTGACCACGTAAGGGTTGGATAACTCTCGAAACCCCCTTCAAATGGACATATAAACCACAAATAGGTGAAAGTTTATAAGTTGGATAAGTAAAAATGCGAAGGAAGCAATGTTGATACTAGAGGATGAAACCACATAAATACATTGGCACATGGTTCGAAACTCAGAGATTACAGACATGTGAAGACTTGAAATGATGTGATGTTACTAGCAACCTAATGGTTACTACATAAAATATATACTATCGCAGTCAAATGCAATATGTAACCAATAGTAGTCAAACACTTTAGTTCCTGGTGGAACATGAGAATAATGAAGATGATAAGAAAACTAAAATATCCCATCCTACACATAATTATGAACGGCAATACAAACCAAACATGTCGTTGTAACAATGACACGTTGTAACATTCAAATACAAGAACTAAATCGTTACTACAGAGCATACATAAAAATTAAAGCAAAGGGTCGACCAGAAAGAACAATTCAAATGCTCAAAACCGCACTAAAGGCATGAACTTCCAACCTTCAAAGTAAATGGATAGACAAGCTACAACCCACCGAGATGTGTATGAAAATTAATACCCCTTGTCAATCAAGAGACTATTACTCCTATACAATTAAGCCATGAACTGCCTTGAAAGGCATAGTGAGGGAAACCTAAACCTAAACGAAATCAGAGTCGCACAGCAGAAGCTGGTGGACCGCATACCACATTTTTCCCGTTGATAGATCGGTATGTATACTGATAAGAATCCCTGAGACATAACTGAACCATTAATATAGTCAAAACATTTGATAAGATTATAAAACAAGAAAACCCCATGAGACCTAAACATCTTGAACCAAGGTCCTAGGATGGTACAAAAGGATTACGTGGGCGTAATCCATTTTTAAGGGGGGTAGCGCGTCACGTTTTTACTGTGTTATTGCTCGTGGTGGTATTGTTTTGAATGCTTTGTGTGTGAATTGGGTATGTATTGTATTGGATGCACACTGTGCGCTGAATGAATGTTGTATGTTGGCTTTATGGTGTGACATGTTGTTTGTTGCATTGTGTGCTTAAAACACTTGAGATGTACTTGGTGATGTACACGTGAACTATTGCGTACGTATGTCCCTTAAGACTTGCGATATATAAAGGTATGTGGGATTGGTTTGGATTGGCAAAACCAGTGGTAGAATGGAAGGTTAGGAAAATGTTGGAACTTTAGAATTGATAGGATTGAGTGGATTAGAACCTTGTGATTCGTTGGGTGGTTAGATAGAAATTCGATTGAGACAACTTCGGGACGAAGTTCTTTTAAGGGGGGTAGACTGAAATACCCCGACTAATTACCACTGTAAATTAGTGAAGCTTAATTAAATTATGTGAATAATTACCATGAAATATTATGGTATTTAAAATGTAGATCCAAACGGATGCTCATATCGCATGTACCTATCGGTGCGTAAAGTAAATACCACTAGTGCGCCCAATAAATTGTATGAGCATCCTATATACTCTGGACAAATTATAATCATAAACGTAACTCATACGAATACCATCTCGAAACCGAAGATGTTATGGTTAATAATGCGACGCAAACATGAGAACGTCGATAGTCACCCGTACACATATATATATATACATACATACAACCAACGTTATAATTACCTCGTTACGTGCACAAGTAATAACGTGACGTAAAACAACAGTCGTGTAAAAATATATATGTATAACTAAAACGCGACGAAATAAAATAGTCGTTATAAGCAACAACGTGACTAGCTAAATCAGTTACATATATGTATACGGATGTAACAACGAGAAAATAAGCATGAAAATACACTTATAAAAAAAAAAGAGTGAACCCGCTCTAGCTAGGATTCGAACCCAGAACATCTCGTACCTTCCCAAACGCCTTAACCGGTTGAGCTATGCTCAAATTCAGTAACCTATACCAATCTTGCTATACTAATGATTCGGCTACTACTGTAACTACAAAACGGAAATAATACAACCATAACCAGATACTATCATCGATCCCCGGTACAGAAGAATGAATTCCACTGAATCAAACAAAAAAAAATAAGAGTAAAAGGGACAGCAATGCATCGGGCAGCAGGTCCTTGCTGATTTTCAAGAACTGCACCTCAACCCCCAACACTCCTCTTCTGTTTTATCATGCTGCCAACGTCTCACGTCTGCCATACCATTCTCCAAGATAGAATTCTGATGCGGGGGAAAAAGACAAACAGACAGCCACTAACCTCTGAGTTTGAGCTCACCAAACTCCCGTAGATTCCTTTTCAAACTTCCACAAACTCGTGGCCTGTCTCCTGCATCTGATTTCCCTTGCCTGCGCCTGTTGATTCATAGACATGCAGACCAGCTATTTCCATTCTCGCATGCACCAGGCGTTGGGTATGCAGGAACTCCTCTCACGCCTCTCTGATTTCCTTTGCACGCAAGATAGGGAACTGACACAAACCATCCATTCACTGGCTTGTACAATCAGCTCATGCACGACGGAGGAACAAGTTTCTGATAAACTCCTGCTCTACCTCTGTGTGTAATCGTAGACCCCAGGCAGAAACCAGTAAGTACTTCCTACCGAGAGTCCCAACTAAGGCGCCTTAAATCACTTTCCTCATCTGCCTCAATCTTCTTTTCATTCGATATCACAGAAGAAGGAAGAAAGTACATCAGGCAATGCATGGGAAGAACCCGACCGTGCATCACCCAATCAGGATCTGTAACAGGATTCACCCATGTTCCCGTTTGTTTTCCTCTGGTGCGGTGAGCCTCTGTAACAAACCCTTCTCATGGCTAAACTCTCATACTTTCGCTTATTAACCCAAGCTAGTGCATTGCCAGATGGTCTAGAGCAAACCAAGAACATAACGAAAGAGGAGACTACACTTGGAAGCAAGGTAATAACAGAGTTTCCAAAGAAAACTAATTCCAGTTTCTGTGTCTTGTGCGCTTGGCATTCGTAAGTTAGCTCCCACCAGTATGCTAAGAAAACTAGCCTAACCTAAACTCCTTAATGCTTTTTTTTTAATGCTAGAAGAAACACACTTCTAAGAACAAGCTAGGAAGGGGGCCGAGGAGAAATAACCCACCTAGTTCAAATGTTACTGGAAGTCCAGTTCTGTTACATTTGCAGTTTCTTTATAATTAACTTCCAGAGGCGATAAAGAGTTTGCATTGGCTTAAAAATGAACCTAACACATTACTAATGCACACAACTAGCGTGAGAGCATTTTTGAGGAAAATTAGTCAACAAGTTAGTGCAGTGAAATCAAATGCAGTTAGTTCCACAGTTCCGTTTCTGCTAAGAAACTTCAGAGGCTTAAGGAAGGTAGTGCTGGCTGGGATATAGGTCTAAAACCCTGCTGACATATAAACCAACATGTACATAAGTTGGAAAGAATGGAGAAACCATTGGTGAGCAGAAAAGAGAACAGGATAGAAAAGTCAGATCCGGGAGCAATTAAAAGTAACAGAAAAAGAGAACCCCAGTTTCATACTTTAGTTTATTGGCACTGTATAAGGTATTCTAATAGAACCTCCGAGGTTTTAGGTTGGGGTTAAGTTTAAAAAAACCTTACTCACACACCTAATTAAGTGGCTACATGCTTCGAGAATGAACTCAAAGTCAGGCTATCAAGCATAAAGAAAACTACTGAAAAAAAAAGAAGTTACCAGTTTCTGATTTTTCAGTTTCGGCCTTCTGTGTGAGGAATTATCAGGTTGTCTAAGCTACTTGAGTCTGTTTCGAGTTGGGAAAAAAAAAACTGGATCAGCTACTCAACTAAATGAGCAAGCAAGTTGAGTAAACAGAAAATAGATTTGGGAGCAGAAAGAAAAAAAAACACATCAACAGAAATGTATATCAGTTTAGGCTTTCTGGTTCCTTTGTTTGAGTTTGAGTTTCAGTTTTGTCAAGTTTCAGTAGTTGAGAAGTGTCGGTAACATTTAGCCAAGTGGTTTAGAGTTGCTTGAAGCTTATAATCTCGATAAGACACTTCAAATAGGGGAGTGCTTGAGACAGATCAAGAGACAGGTTACTGATTTAACAGAAAAGAAAGAGATAGATGAGGTGTATCAGTTTTTTTTATGGAGTTCTCTGCAACAATGCAGCTTTGGTATAATGGCTTTTCAGTGGTTTCAACTTACTTCCTTGGGTCTGTCTTGAAACTTAAATCGTGATAAAAACACTCAACCAAGTGGTTAAGTCATGGGGGGAAATCAAAGTCAGATTGATAGACAGAAAGAAAGGTGCAGGAGAGAACATGGGTTTGTGTTCTTTTCTTTTCCAGCTTTCCAGTTTGTCCGAGTATCTGTGTAAGCTATTTTCAGAAGGGTAGACCATGTTACTTGGGGCTTGTGTTGAATTTAAAGAGGGTTGATTAAGCACCTAGCCAAGTGGGCAGTCAGGTTGGGAAGGAAATTGAAAGTTGAATTCGAGAACTAGGAAAAAAAAATTTGAGAAGAGAAGCTAGCAGTTCAGGCTTTCTGGTTTCAGTTTTCATGAATTATGTAAGAAACTTCTCAGAGGTGTGTCCCGGGTTACCTTGGGTTGGTTGAGGATAACACTACATAAGACACTCGACCACGTGAGTTGTAAATGAGGGTGACAGAAGAACAAATATATGTACCAGTTCACGTTCTTTTCTTTCTGTAACATTCAGGTTTGGTATGAGTAATTTTCCAGTGGGTTGATCATGTTGACTGGGGACCTAATTTAAAGCTAAAACCAAGACTAAACACTTAACTTACGGAGTCACTACTTTTGGAAAGGAACAAGTCAGACTTGTGAACAAACGGAAATAGGACAGGAGTTAATACTTCAAGTTGATGCTTTGTTTCCCTGAGAATCGTTCTGTATAACTTAGTACAAGAGTCCTGAAGGGTGGTTATATCGAGAGCTATATAAACTTAGAACCTTGCTAATTCATCTATCTAAAGGTGTCAACATTTTGGAACAAGATTGGGAATCAATTCGTGAACTAGAAAGAAAAGAGTTAGAAGAGAAGATAACCAATTTTAGTTTTCAGTTTTCAGTTTCTTCTGAAAACTTATGTCTCTGTACAACTGTGATAGGAGTGTTGTATGGGCTCGATAATAACCTCAAGACCTGCTAATGCACCTACCCAAGTGTAAACACGTTGGGGAAAATTAGAAAGCAATTTAATACATCGACAAGAGCAACTGAATGAAGTATGCATAGAGTGGGTGTTTCTGTTTTCTGAATTTGTGTTTCAGTATGACCAACTTGCAGAGGTGGTCTAAGTGTGGTGTTGGCTTAAAAATAACACAAATCATATCTAATAACTACAGCTGGGTTAGCAAAAAGTTTTGAGAAGATTAAACATCAGTTGAACCGAGGAGAAACAAGAACCAAGAAGGAACATATAAATTGTGGTTTCAGATTTTCGATAGTAAGTAGCTTCTGTATAACTGGTTTCCAGAGGTGTTATAAGTATGGAATTGGATTAATAAAGAACCCAAAACAGTACTAATGCATATAACTAAGCTGGTGAAACATTTTGGGAAGATCAAACCTCAGTTGGTACCCTAAATGTGGGGTTAGTGAAGGTTAAACACCGGAAGTGTGTTCTAAATCCTTTAAACTTTGGAGCTTCTGTATAGATGAGCTTTAGGAGTATTTCAAAGGATTTATTTTCGGTGATAATGGATTAAACACATTGCTAACCTATTGATATAAGGAGAATACCTTTCGGGAATAAAAGTCCACCTTAGATAAGCTGTCACATGTTAGAGCTTAGAATACCTTAATACTTAGCTGAGGATGGACTTAGTTAACGTGAATTGACTATGTAAATATCCTAGGAGTGAGATAAAGCCTAAGGTTATTACTTGGAAAAGTTCTAAGGGCTAGTATAGGTTGAACAATCAAAGGTTCACCTGGGGAACAACACCCGGTATAAATGAGATAAACTAGCAAAGTGTCGTCACATGAAATCATGAACTGACACGTTATTGTTAATCAACGTTAGGGTCGTAGAGAACGCCAACCAGGAACCCGTGTGTGAGACGACGCTTGCTTCTGATCCAGGTATGGACATGTGTGGTTCGTATGTTGCCGTGTTACACGGCTTGTTTGCTGTGTGCTTTGTGTGAAAATGACCATGAGATTAAAGCATGAAACTGGATTGCTTGCGTATCTTGCTATACGATTGCTATATCATTGTTGCATATTATTTGCGCGCACACAGTAGTTTAGTCCCTTCTCGTTTATGAACTTGAAATGAAACACGACGAACTACGCAAACAAAACGAAACAACTATACAAGAAGAAAACTCCTCTTAAACTATCGAGGACTTCTAAGGACACCCTATGGTGTCGAACTTATAATGATAATGAAAAGTAAAATACCTATTGGTGGAACACATCCTGAAGTCTAGAGATGACCTGCTTCCTCGACGCACGACGCGGGAATGGAGGATTGGCTATGGAGAAGACGTTCTTCAACTTGTGGTGACAAGAGGATTCACAAACAAACCTTTAAAAACAAGGAATGATTAGCACCTACATAACAAAGTCTCGGGATCTAACCTATATTCCTTGACTCGGTGCAAGAAAAGAGAGGAAACATGTGTAATGAGAACAAGAAAACAGTACGTAATCTCTCGAATGATCCCATAGTGAGGATCGACGGTATAATATACCTACGCACACGTTGTATTATGTACTTGATTTTTGCTACATTAGCAGCTTATTGTGCTGGTTTTGCGTGTTGACATGCTATGCTACTTGCAAGTTGTGCTTGGTTGCTTGCTGATATTGCTATGCTACCGATGAGTGTGTATGATATCATGATGTACTGATGTGTGCTTTACTGCTTATCATAGCATGTAAAATTGACTTAATAATATTCGACCAATTAGTCGTGTGGCCCGGTAACATACGGGCTTCACACGTTCATACTCGGCATAGTTTTGCTGAGTCCTTTATTTTACAGGTAATCATCTGGACCATGACGGAGTGTAGGTGAAGGACTATCATGGGGGTAGTCCACTCGGGCAAGACTTATGAGTTGTTCTGTCTAATTTATGACGGTACCCTGTGGAACGGAATTCAGGATGTAATGTTACGATTGTATTGCTTAACCTAGTAGCTATGTTGTAACACTAGGTATTTGGGAATTGTATCTATCTTGTACATGAGATTTTGTTGAGGGCTGTTTCCAGTCATGCAGACCGTAACTTAGTATTAGTGATGTGGTCTGTCAACCACGTGGGTGGTTGGCATCTGTAGCACCCGGATGATATCGAGAATTCCGCTGCGTAGTTATCATATATGACTAGGAGCTTGGCTTTGTACTATTGGATGTTTATTCGGGGGTGTTACACACATCCACTCAGACATAATAATATATCCCAACAGACGGACATCAGTATAACGAGTCAGTGTTCTGTTCCTTTCTATGCCTTGAGATTATTTTGGAATCTCAATATTGACCTTAACTTACTTATCGTGGACAATCTACACAATGCGATTGCCACTCCCTTAGTTAATATCTTAACTTATCTCGGGTATGTTTAAACCTTGTTAGAAGAGTAACGAAACTCTATAATAAACCATCGTCATTGTGACGTATATTGAGTCGGGTATGCCTGAGATTAAGACTTTCGTATGATATATAACCGGGTACTATAAACCCGAATCTGAGTATAAAACTCCCTTAACCACGCTCGAGAACGACGTATATTGAATCAAGTACATTTAAACCCGGTGGGCAAGTATAAAACTTCCCCCACAACCAATGACGTATATTTAAAATGGAAGTCGGTCTGATACAGATAACGACCCCCTAACTCAGCATGCATGGCCGGAACTTTCTGGACTTCTCACTCTCCCCCCAGTAACCCGAACACGTTAGAAGTCTTATTGGAACAATCGTCCTACTTCTAGAGTGATAAGTCAAAACATCACTATTCCAGATGTCGACTATATATTGAAGGGAAGTTAGTGAGAAACTTTGTACAAGTTCTCGTTACGTAAATACGCAAACTCATAATCCTCTTGGAACTTTAACTGTTATCGCATGTACCGTATGTGTGATTCATATCTACTATAACGTGTAGTTAGTAGTTCACAACATATAAGGTCCAGTTAGGCACGAACAATAACACGTAAGCACGCAAACAATATATTCCATGTAGTTATCTTAGTCATTATCACATGCAACAAATAGCACACAAGCTGATGTAACTCGGTAGCCATTGTTGTGATTCCCCACCGAACACCAGCTTGTTACGTTGGTTCCATATTGCTGAAATTGCATGGAAAAAAGTAGAAGACCATATCATTGATGAGTTTGATCAATGCACCATTCCTTGCCATGCATGGAAGAAGTCCATCCGTTTTTGATGAGGGACGGATGTCATACCCCACCAGTCGAGCAAGTATGCCTAGAGTCGACTTGTTTCTTTGTAGTGAAAGAAAAGATGGGAGGTTGTTTCACTTGCCTTGTTGCAGAAAACACATTTTAATTGTCGTAAAGTGATCACGTTCCTAGCGACAAGCACATCCTTGGTATGGAGTTTTCCTTGGAGAAGAAACTATTCAAGAAGCTCAATTCTTGGAGGGGCAAACTTTTGCCAAAAGGCTCGACGCCATGTAATAGTATCACTCGGTTCCATGTTCATAGCAGTTTCATAAAAGGATTTCGTAGTATAGCTCCCATCTTTTGAAGCTACCAGGTTAGTTCATCCTCCCCACCCATCAAAGTTGGTGGTGAAGTATTCAGGAGATGCATGAGATCGTCGACCTGGGCCCTCTCATACAAGAAAAAAGGACGCCTCCACAATAAATTCCATGACCACTCAGAGCCATTTCAACATCCCATGCCATGTATGCTAGAAAATTTTTGGTCATTTACTAGAATAGAAAGAGACTTGGGAAGAGTTGCTTGAGGGGTTGATTTCCTACACATCTATCCAGCAAAAAGCGGATTTTTCTCTGGTCGAGTACTGTCCATCTGAGATAGTTATTGTTAGAGTAATTTGTGTTTGTAAACAGAGATGTAAAGTTGTAAGCTTTATTATTTCATTGATGTAATCGATCAGAATACAATCGCTACTAGAGCTATACATATATAGGAAACTAACTCCTATATTCTAGCTAACTAATTGTAAAACATTTAAAGATAAATAAATAAAAGATTATGCAAGGTTTGTTAAGATTTGCCATCTACTAAATCCTTGTATTTATTAGTAAATACGTTATTATCCCAATACCCCCCCGCAAGCCGCAGGTAAGCAAGATTACCAAGGCTTGGAGGGATACTTTCATGCATGCCCATACGTTGGATCTGCTCCTTGTACCGTGTGCCCGGTAGTGCCTTAGTCATCATATCCGCTAACTGTGAAGAAGTATGAGTGTAGACGACATCAACAAGACCTTGTTGAACCTTTTCCCGTACAAAATGACAATCGATCTCAATGTGCTTCGTTCTCTCATGAAACACAGGGTTTCTTGCTATATATATAGCAGACTGATTATCACACTTGACGGGTATAGGTGCGATGTGGTCCACACCGAGTTCACTCAGAAGGCGAGTCAACCAGGTCAACTCTGTAGTAACACGACGTAAAGACCGATATTCTGCCTCCGCACTAGAAAGAGATACAGAACCTTGCTTCTTAGTTTTCCAAGAGATAGGACTGTCTCCTAAAAAGATGTAATATCCAGAAACTGACCGTCTGGTATGAGGACAAGCTGCCCAATCTGAATCACAGTATGCCAATAAATCCAAAGGAGAAGAACCCGCTTGGAGAACAATACCAAAATTCATTATCCCTTTGACATAGCACAAAGCATGTAGAGCCGCTTCCATGTGTGTCTCAGTAGGATTCTGCATGAACTGACTAAGATATTGAACCGTAAAACTGATATCAGGTCTTGTGTTGGACAAATAGTTAAGTTTGCCAACAAGACGTCGATAAAAAGTAGGGTCATGCAAAGGTGAACCGTCGTCAGCTAATAGATGTTTACCAACGACCATAGGACCTTGTGTAGCCTTGCGAGAGCCACATTCATATTCCGTCAACAGATCGATGCAAAATATCCGCTGGGACAAAATATACCCATTTTCCGTGCGAACGAACTCGATCCCTAAGAAATAATGCAGGGTACCCAAGTCTTTAATCTGGAAATTCACATCCAAAGCTTTCTTAATATCATTGATCTCACCTTGGTTGCCACCTACCACCAATATATCATCCACATAAACAGCCAGGAAAAGTCGACCATTGGCATAATCTCGATAAAATAAAGAATAGTCATTCTTCGACTGTGAAAAACAGAGACGTTGCAAGAAGGTCGCGAGTTTGGAAAACCACTGGCGAGAGGCCTGCTTGAGGCTATACAAAGATTTTTTGAGCAAACAGGCTTTATTTCGCCCATCCACATCAAGACCATGTGGTATTCTCATATACACCTCCTCATCAAGATCACCGTGAAGAAACGCATTATTCACATCAAGCTGGTTTATGATCCATCCTTTGTTAAGAGCGACAACAATAAGGGCACGAATTGTAGTCAATTTAACAACCGGCGAAAAAGTCTCATTATAATCCAGCCCGTGGCGCTGTGTGAAGCCCTTCGCCACTAACCTCGCTTTATACCTTTCCAACGTACCATCCGACTTGAGCTTAACTTTGTACACCCACTTGCAACCAATAACCTTCTTACCCTTTGGTAAAGTAACAACATCCCACGTGTCATTCTGTTTAAGGGCTTGCAACTCCTCACGCATGGCTTTATTCCAATGCTCATGCTGAGCAGCCTTGTGATAGCTTGTGGGCTCAGACATATCAGGCATGGGAACATCCGTATCACAGGTCAAAAAAGCTGTACAAACACGAGTGGGCGTGAGATTAGTAAGACTATCACAACCAACAAGCAAACCGTCACGTGCATGGTCACCCTTATAAACCCGCTCATCCAGCACCTCCTGAAACGTAGTAGTACAAGCGTAGTCATCAAGGTAACGTGGTCTGTGACTCTCTCTGCTAGAACGTCTGGTAGGTGCAACATGCTCGACCAAGGGAGACTCAACGACCGATTGGGATGGTGCCGCTTGTGTATCTTCATCAAACATGACAGGAGGAATATCAACTGATGGTGAATGCACACGAACTGGAGACGTAGACAAGTCAACAACACTACTCTCTGAGTTCGCTGTAAACGGGAAAACATGTTTGTGAAATTTGACATCTCTGCAAACCTCCACCGTACGGGTACGAATACACAAAACTTTATGCCCTTTTCTCCTAGGATCTTCACCAAGATAAACACACGATTCGCCCCGTGGACTAAACTTCCCTCCAAGCCCGTTCACAATGGTCTTATAACACAGGCACCCGAATGGTTGAATATCAGCATATGCTAAAGAATGACCATACAAAGTTTCAAACGGTGTTCTACCCTGCAAAGCCTTGGTGGGAAGTCGGTTAATTAAATAAGCCGCATGAAGAATACATTCACCCCAATAGAGAATAGGAACGTTAGACTGGAAGTATAACGCTCGTGCTGTCTCAAGTAAATACTTGTGCTTGCGTTCTACCACTGCGTTTTGTTGCGGCGTATAAGCACAAGTAGTCTGATGAATTATACCTTCTTTGGCAAAAAACTGCTGACCATCATGGGAACTACCGAGTTCCTTGGCATTATCAGTTTGAATGACTTTAATGTGCGTTTCAAACTGTCGCTCAATCATCTTAATGAAATGGACAAGGACGTCCCATCCTGCACTTTTCTGTTTTATGAGTTGAACCCAGGTGGTCCGAGAGAAGTCATCAACAAAACAAACGAATTACTTAATACCATTATAAGTATCCTCCTTGAATGGTCCCCAAATATCAACATGAATCATCTCAAACGCCTTTTTAGTTTTGATGAACGAACTAGTAAAAGGCAACCGTTGAGCTCTACTTTTGTAGCAGACATCACAAACAAAATCATTAGGAATTTCAGAAGCCTTTATTAAATGCATGGAAACGAGTTTTTTAAACGGTACATGCCCAAGTGCAACGTGTAAATCAGCTGCTTTAGAAGTAGAAACAGACGTCAGGCTTTTATTGAAAAATCGCCAGAAACAAACTGGGCCAGGCCCAGGGTAATCTGCCCATATGTCGCCTGATCCATATGTCGCTGGCCATGCCTCCCCGGATCCAAATGTCGCTGGCCCAACACTCCCTTATTCTGCAAATACCCAAGATGGACTTCAGCCTGCAAAGGGTCCAACACATACAGCCCGTGCAAGCCGCGCCCGACTGGATCATTCCGACCTGTAATAGGGACCTGTAGAAACACAGTTTCTTCGTCAAAACAAGGGAACAATGGAGCTCGCGAGCTAACTTTTGCATGGGATGGGCTATTACTAATAAATACAAGGATTTATTATATACAATTAAAGTAACAAAAAATCATGAACACTTCATTTACAATAATCAGATTTCTATGTTATATTTCTATTTTTTTCACTCTTTTGTATTTTTTTTTTTTTATATCTATTGTTCTTGCTAACTTCATATAATGTTCATATTAACCAATTTCATGTTTTAGAAATAAAACTTGAATGTTGTTGTATATCTAATTGATGTTAAGATATTAATACATGCTACCATCAAATTTTATAAGAATGCGCTTAGTTACACTATCAAATTTTAAATAATTAAAAGTTACCACTTTCAAAATAATAAGTAATACTTATATTAGAGTAACAATTAAAAAACTAGGTATAAAATTGACACAAAATTCATTATTATTACTACAATAATTCAATAAAATAGTAAATTACGTTATATTAAGGTATTAAGGGAGCGTTGTTTCAAGCGAGGGAAACGGAATGGAATAAGGTTAGGGAATGGAGAGGAATGGAAAAGAATTCTGTTAGATTTTTCTAGTTGTTTGTTTGAGCTGGGTAAAATAAAATAAATAACCGGTCAACGGCCACCGGTCAATGGTCAACGGTCACTAATTGCCAGTCAACATTCACGGTCACCAGTCAATGACCATTAGTTATCGGTCAATGGTCGTATCTCGTTTGTTAAAGTGTGCTGGGGAAATGGAATCCCATTCCCTAGTAGGGGTGGGGAATCACGATAGAGGGTTTTGAGGTAATCTCATTCCCTTTCTCTTTCCTGAAAAGTTACCCAAAACAAACGTCCCCTAAATGAACTAACATATGCAATCAGTTAAAAACTACTTTATGAACAGCCAACATGTCACTCAATATTTTTTGAGTTTTTTTTATAATTTTACCCTTTTTTAAAAAAAATATTTTTTTGGAAAATTTCATAAAATGTCTCTGAATAAAAAAATGTCATATGATGAACTTAAAACAACATCTACAATGCTATGGGTAAAATACTGATTATTTTAAGATCATTTCATAAAACATTGTATATGGTGAATTTTGAGACTTTTTAAGTTTTGAAAAATGAGTTGTTAACCCAGATACATAGCTAAAAATAAAAATAATTTTTTTATGCAAAACATACTGACACCCACACGACAAACCTCATTATTAATATTGTCAAACTATGCTACAACCAGTGGCGGATCTAGGAGCTTTGTTTCGGGGGGGGAAAAGTTTTTTTTTTTGACACTATCACTCTTTAAAATATTATGTTATTTTATACTTTTTCAAAAATTGATAAGAACATTTGACAAGTTTTCAAAAGCTTCGGGGGGCAGATCCGCCTCTGGCTACAACACTTCCGAAGTTAGGAAAATCTCAGTGAGAAAGGCGAAAAGAAAGGCAGACTAAAAAGGATAAAGATAGTCCCTCAAAACACTGCTGCAAAAAAAAAAGAATAAACAACGCCCTTTTAAAAACGGTTATATTGTAAATCATTTTTTTATCATATTAAAGAACGATTATAAAGTAAGAGGTTGTTTTTATACTTTAGACCGGACATTTTAAAAAACGCTTTGCTTAAGAAGTGTTCTTTTATTGTATCGCGCCCAAAGACAAAAACAACGCTTTGTAAATAAGCATTCTTTATATGTAACATATAAAGAACGCTTCACCAAGAAAGCGTTTTTATGTCTTTGGAACGCTCAGCATAAAGAACGCTTCACTTTATAAGTGTTCTTTATGTTACTTACACTCAGCATAAAAAAGGCTTCTTAAGTGAAGCGTTCTTTATGTTGCCTGAATTACCATCTCTTTCGCCCGAAAAATTTTAATCTCTCCCGCGCTCTCTATACAACCTCTAGCTTCTCGATCGACTGAGCTCACGAAATACCCCAGTACCGTCCGCTACTGCCATCGCCGCCACTGCCGTCGCCGCCACTACTGTCGCCGTCTGTGTCGCCGCCGCCGCTTTCCGTCTACCGCGCCTGCTAGCGCCTCTCTCGTTGCTTTCTCCCGATACCACGCGCGCTGCATCTTCATTCTCTGATCGGTAATCGATCCATCTCTACAACCCAAACTGGTACATGCATGTCTGTCGCCTCTTTTTCGGTAATTTAGCAAGTCTGCGAACAAGAACATGCGATCGAACAGGAACATACATGCCCGTCACCTCCCTTCACTGATCTGCAGTAATTTTACAACCCCAACTGGTGAAAGGAACATCGATCCATGCTCTATCGCCTCTATTCTTCATTCTGCTGGAGGTAATTTTGCAAACCAAACTGTCGATCAGGAACATACATGCTCTGTTTGGGATTAATGTGTTTATTAGGATTAAGTGTTTGGGATTAATTTTGTAAACCAATTAAACAGTCGCCTCTTGTACTATATGTTGATTTTTAGTACTTGTTGGTTGTGTCCAAATGGACTTGGGATTAATGTGTTTATTAGGCAAAAAATATAATGTGTTTGGGCATAAAAATATAGCCACGTAGTTATGGCGAAATTTTGCAAACCAAACTGTCGATCAAGAACATACATGCTCTGTTTGGGATTAATGTGTTTATTAGGATTAAGTGTTTGGGATTAATTTTGCAAACCAAACTGTCGCCTCTTGTACTATGTGCTAATTTTTACTTGCTGGTTGTATCCAAATGGACTTGGGATTAATGTGTTTATTAGGTGAGAAATATAATGCGTTTGGGCATACAAATATAGCCACGTAGTTATGGCGAAATTTGGTTAGAAATTAAATGGGGATTAAGTGTTTGACTATGGTTGATTAGTTGGGCAAATTATAGGAAGATGCATTTTGTTCGATCAAATATATTTTTGATAAAACGTGCTTAAGAAATGACTGAAATTCGTGTGTATTCTGGTTGATTGTTTCTATTGTGGTGAAACCCTATATTTTTAGGGGGGATTCTGTTGGATTTCCCAGAAAATTTGGTCAAACTATTGAATTATTGGATTCGTAATTTAATTATTGTTGTGTATAAACTATCTACATGCGTTGGTGATACTTTTCATTGTCTCGCACCTGATACGGGCCAGTTGAAGTCTAGCTCTTTCACATCCGGACTAATTAGACTACTACTCACCAGATTAGGTTAGTTTATAATTTTTGTCTGATTAATTCTTAATTGTTCAATATAGTGTTTCTTTGAATAGCTACTAAATCTACTCGAACATAGTCACTCGTCCGAGATAAACTTACTAGAGGTATATCTTGGATAGCCCCCGTCGAGACTGTTCAATCATGTTTGATCTCACCTTCTAGGTAGTGAACAAGTTTATAAAAAACAGTTCGTTGAAAATTTTGGCAGCATTTCCCTTTTGTTCTTCGAGTGTATACATTCATATATACACTAGAAGAACGGAAGGGAAATGCTGTTGAAATTTTCAACGAACAGTTTTTTTATAAACTTGTTCGCATGTGAGATTGAACGTGATTGGATGGGTTTAGGTTGTAAAATTTTAAAAAGTAACTAGGCTAATATCTGCCAACATATGAACCGATCAGCTGTAAAGTAATACATCTTACAGAAAGAGATGGAGCGTTCAAAGATGTACAATGATAGACTTGATAACAATTACCTACAACAGGTCGATAGGTTCTGTAAGATCCTTGTCAACAATCTTCAACCGAAGGATAAGGGATATATTTTGTGTCCATTCATCGACTGCAAAAACGACTTCAAGTACAGAGATATTGAGAAAATTAAAGATCATTTGATTCATCGTGGGTTTACGAAAGATTACGAAGACATAATATTATGGCATGGTCAGCATGCAGTGGATGTGTTTACTATGCTACAAAAGCTTCAGTAGAACAATCAGAACTAGACGGCACTGAAAACATTGGGGACACAAAAAACTTTGGGGATGATGAAAACTGCACGATTAACGACGAGACAGAAGATGCGGACCTTGACACAATGTTGGAAGATGTAGAATAATATTTTACCAACAAACCAAATACACATGAAAACTTTATGCAGTCATGTAAACAACCACTGTACGCTGAATGTGATGCACTGAAGCTGAACAAATTAAGTGCGACCCTGAAACTATTTAATCTCAAATCGAAACACGGATGGAGCGATGTAAGTTTCGTGGATCTATTGCAAGTTATTAAGGAGATACTACCAGCGAACAATGTCATACCTACAACTACTTATGAGGCAAAAAAGTTAATGTGTCCAATGGGTATGGAGTACAAGAAAATACATGCTTGTCCATCGGGGTGTATTTCGTTTTGGAAGGAGCATGAGCTAGATGATTGTTGTCCTAAATGTGGTGAATCACATTATGTAAAGAAAGATCATCAGGACGGCAACAAGCCAAAGGTTCGTTCCCCAGCGAAGGTGTTATGGTATTTGCCAATAATCCCAAGGTTTAGGCGGTTATTTGCAGTTCCGAAGGACGCTGAAAACCTTAGGTGGCATGCAACACATAGGATGGACGATGGTAAATTAAGACATCCTGCCGATTCACCACAATGAAGAAACATTGACAGAATGTATCCTGAGTTTGGTACAAAATCAAGAAATTTAAGACTTGGCTTATGCACGGATGGAATGAACCCGTACGGCACTTTGAGTAGCGTACACAGTACTTGGCCTGTTCTGTTGGCTGTATACAACCTCCCACCATGGTTGTGCATGAATCATAGGCATATTATTCTATCAATGTTGATATCAGGTCCAAAACAACCGGGGAATAAAATTGAAATGTTTCTGCAGCCGCTTATTGATGACTTGAAACTCTTATGGAATAAAGGAGCAACAATATATGATTCTTGTGCAAGGGAAAACTTCACACTGCTATGCCGTTTTGTACAATAAACGACTTTCCAGCGTACGAAAACCTGTCTAGATATACAATCAAAGGAGCATTAGCGTGTCCTGTATGCGGTGATAACACATGCAATATCCGTTTGAAACATAGTGGAAAAAATGTGTACATGGGTCATCAAAAATTCCTTCCAAGACATCATAAGTACCGGAAGATGACAGATGAATTTGACGGGATGACTGATAATGTTGTATCTCGGCAACCTTTATCAGGTGTCGATGTTTATAACCGGGTGAAAGATATTGTGAACAACTTTGGTCCTCCAACTAAAGATACAGAGAAGAGTGTTTGGAAGAAAAGGTCGATATTTTTTGATCTTGAGTATTGGCAACATCTGCAAGTAAGGCATTGTATTGATGCCATGCACATCGAGAAAAATGTGGGAGAAAGTCTTGGTGGAATGTTGCTAAACATTAAAGGGAAAACAAAAGATCATTTAAAGGGGAGAAAAGATTTAGTAGAGTTGGGCATACGAAAAGAGCTCCACCTGCAACAAAGAGGAACCCGTATCTTCCTGCGTCCGGCATGTCACACTCTATCCAAAGAGGAGAAAAAGAGTTTTTGCAGTGCCCTTTCTGATATCAAAGTACCATCAGGGTACTCTTCCAACGTAAGAAGTTGGGTGGCCATGTCTGAACTCAAGTTAATGGGGATGAAATCTCACGATTACCATGTTTTGATGCAACATTTGCTTCCCATTGCAATTCGTGGGATTCTCCCACATGATATAAGGAAAACCATTACAAATTTTCCGTGTTTTTCAATGGAGTTTCTGTCAAAGTTCTAGATGTGCAGACACTGGACAAATTGCAAGCTGAACTAATTGTCACCATGTGCCAGTTGGCGATGTATTTTCCATCTTCATTTTTCGATATTATGGTGCATCTGCTTGTTCATTTAGTAAGGGAGATCAAGGAGTGTGGTCCATTATATCTCAGGTATATGTATCCATTCGAAAGATACATGGGTGTGCTTAAAAATAATAAAAAACCGCAGACATCGAGAGGGTAGCATTGTTGAAGGATATGTAACTGAGGAAGTGATTGATTTTTGTACCCACTACTTAGAAGGTGTGGACCACATAGGACTACCAAGATCAAGGCATGAGGGTAAGTTATAGGGTGTTGGTACAATCGGGAAAAAATGGTAAGGCCTGATTTTGGTGCATCGTGTAAAACACATCTAACCGTGTTGAGTCATGTCGAAGATGTTGAACCATACTTCGCGTCACACTTAAGCGCTCTTAGAGCACAACATCCGTCAATGAGTGATGTGAGATTAAAGAAGGAGTAGAATGCTACATTCGTTACATGGTTTAAAGAAAAAGTTATGCATGAAGATTCAGACAATGTGACTGAAATGGTTAAGTTATTAGCGCTTGGTCCGAATCTTGATGTTTTATCATACGAGGGTTTCGAAGTGAATGGATTCACATTTTATACAGAACACCAAGACCGTAAGTCAACAAATCAAAACAGTGGTGTTCATCTAACTGCTTCACAGCAAATATATCAAGATGCAGGTAGTAAGGGAGTGAGAATAAGGAAAGAGTATTATGGTGTGATTCAGGAGATCTGGATCCTTAACTACACCTGTTACGAAACTTGTGTCTTCCAATGCAAATGGGTAGACAACAAGCGCAATTACCGTCAGGTGGAACATGGTATGAAGTTGGTTGACCTAAACGCATTGACATACACAGAAGAACCGTTTATAGTTGCTTCTAAAGCTAGACAAGTGTTCTACTGTCGTGATCAATCTAATCCCAAATGGTCAGTTGTATTGCAAAGTAAGCGACAGATAGTTGGTGTTGATGGTGTAACAGCCCAGTTCCCACTGTTGTGATATTGTCCGCTTTGGCACGCAGGCCACACGGTTTTGTTCCTGGGGTTTCCTAGCCCCAAAAGGTCTCACAACAAGGAGAGGTATCCCCACCCATATAAGGAGTGGTTCGTTCTCCCCTCCAATCGTTGTGGGAGGTAAACCTCAAGGGTATTATACTCCACCCCCCTTGGGAGCCCAGCGCCCTCGCGGACCCACCGGCACACCGACCTGGGTCAAGCTCTGATACCAACTGTAACAGCCCAGTTCCCACTGTTGTGATATTGTCCGCTTTGGCACGCAGGCCGCACGGTTTTTATTCCAGGGGCTTCCTAGCCCCAAAAGGCCTCACAATAAGGAGAGGTATCCCCACCCATGTAAGGAGTGGTTTGTTCTCCCCTCCAATCGATGTGGGAGGTAAACCTCAAGGGTATTACACTCCACCCCCCTTAGAAGCCCAGCGCCCTCGCGGGCCCACCGGCACACCGACCTGGGTCTGGCTCTTATACCAACTGTAACACCCCAACTACAAACCCAATACTTAACAACTGATTGCAGCGGAAATACAACTCAACACTTAACTCAATCCATTAGTGTTACACGCCGTTAGCCACCCACGTGGCTAACAAAGCTAATACCTAAACACTGTATCGGTCTGATGGACCAGATTCTCGAGCATTTATACAATACAATTCCACTTCATAACTAAACCGAGTCAAACACATTTACATTACATACTGTACCGAGTCTAATACATCCTATTGTCGATAACAGTTTCAGTCTTACTATACTTACAAATACATAAACAAACTAAATAACTACCCATGCATAAATAGCCACCCCGTCCTACTCTCGAACGGCTACCAGCTCCATTGTACCTGAGATGAAATAGGTGGCCCCAAAGGGGCTCAGCACCTTTGCTGGTATGGTTTTCTTGCAACCTTTGTTTTATGGTACTGAATAATTTAAAAACATTTAAAAATATTTATTATTTTTCAATTTTTAAGATATTTTTAATATTTGTTAATTTTTTCAATTTTATAATTTATATATATATATTATATATTTTCATAGTATTTTGAATTTTTTGTGAATTTTTTAACACTCAGGGGTATTATATGAACTTTAAAAGTACTTTATTAACTGATAGGGGTATTTTGTCATTTTTTTCTTCTTGTCAATGACTATAGTGACATTTCATGGACTTTTACAAAAATAGTGACATTTCATGACATTTTTTTTAATGGCATTTCATGAATTAGCTAAAAATATAGTGGCATTTCATGAAATTTCCGAAATAACTTTTTTATTTAGGGGAATTGTATCATAACTCCATAGAAAACAGACATAGTAGTATATATGGGTTACAAGTACCCACCGTTTATTTCTCAGTATTTAGTATCTTATCAAGCCTTCGCCCTTCAACCAGACGAGCACTTCTCCCATGCCTTCTTTTAAACTTCTTGGGTGATAGTCTAACTCTCTTCTAGCTTTTTCACAAGAATATGCCCAATGACGCCGCGATATCTCCACCGCCTGCTCCCCACAAACAAGTCAAAACAAGTTCGTTACTACTTCGGCATTAAGGTCCAGCTGAGAAGATCAAGCAATACAAGAAGTTCTATGGGAATACTGATAATAAAGCAGCTCAGATGTACGTCTTCCTCTTAGTTTAGTAGTAAATGAGTTCATGAAATGCCTATAGCGAGATAATGAAAACCAAAAGTTCTATTCGACAAGAGATGCAGATGGATTCGTCGTACTGGGGGGCTTAGCAGTGGATGGATTCCCATCATTCTTGAGAACATAACTGACACCCACGCCATGACTTTCATGACCGCCCAGGGAATGTAAAACCTAGGCTTGCTTGTACTAGTAAGGTCGGCTACAAGGTCAGGGACACGATGAAGTGACACATTCTCTCCAGTGAGCAAATATCTCTCCCCAGGACGTCCCTTCTCCAGAGCGGATACATGAGCACCCGCCACATCGTCAACATAACATAATGAATGCATATCGCTTCCATCCCCAACGTACGCAGGCATTTGCCCGTTTAAGCGCTTTACGATCTGACATGTTGGGCAAAACAATCATGGTTTATTTAATAGAAGCAAAAGAAAGATAAATTAAGCTTACCAGTAACAGGAGTCACAAAACACCTATGTCTAACACATATGGCAAAACACTACAAGATTCTAAAGCTTCGTTAGGCCGGGCATTATTTGGTTTGCAATAAGAGATCGTATAAATAGATAGCAATAGAAGAAGAACAACACATCAAACATTTTTTGTTTTATTACTAATATACCATATGAAAAGGATGGAATTGCTCTAGTGCAGATATTGACAATAGATAGGTAATATTATAGTGTCTTGGATTGGGGTTCAAAAGGGGGTAGACAGTCTGACTCATCTTGTTTGTGAACAAAACAAGGGGGTATTCACTCCATCTATATTAAATCTGAATTTCAACATGATTTTAAACAGTTCACCTTGCTTAACCTCATCTGATTTAACTGTAAAAGCCTCACCCCAATCCAAACACAGTCCAAACATACACAATCTGAAGGATGCTTCTGAGAAATAATTATTAATCCTCTAAAAGGCAGAAAGTTATAACTAGTCAATCCACAAAACAAAATTCAAAAAGATACATAACCAACATATCGCATCACTATATTATCGATTACTCTCACAATACAATAAAAGTAGAAGCCGAATCAGTATCACTTATGATCCTCTCCCAACCCAGTCAGGAATTCACTAACGCCAACCGGAGATTTACTATGTTCCAGATATATAGCAGCAATCAAGACAATGGGCTCAACAAAGAAGCAAAATTCGAACTCATACTCTTTGAATCAATATGCCATTATAATATAATATTAAGCGTAACTCTCACCAATTGTGCAATGGCATTCCCAGTCGTGACCTTACCCGGACCATATATAATCCCCGGATAAAGAATCACAATCGGCACACCTTCTGACGCCGCTTGAAGTGCGATCTTGTCAGCCTTGGCTTTAGATCGTTCATATTCCGAGCAGAAGGACTTTTCAGGATGCACCTGAACATATTAGAGAATTCAGCAGCAATTTCAGATCATTAGGCACACTTAATTACACGATGAATTCAATCTTCATGCTCACCTGGCTCTCATCGGCTACATATCCAGGAGTTGGCCCGATGGCTGCGACAGAAGAAGTGAAAATAATCTTCTCTATAGTCTTTGATTCCTTATAAGCTCGCAATACATTCTCCAATCCTCCAACGTTAACCTTAAGAGAGTAAATTCACAATTCAGATCGCTCGCTCAGGTTCTGCATCTAATCAACAAAATTACAAGAACCAGCAAAACAGAGAGGGTACTCAACTGTGAAGAATTTGGAAGGATCTGGAAGCCAAGCTTCCACAATAGCGGCGGAATGTATAATGACGTTACAACCAGAGCAGGCGGCGAGAAGTGAAGGATAGTCAGTGACATCGCCGTAGGCGAATTCCAGCGAGCAGGTGCTGTCACCGGAAGATGCAGCGGGGAGGGATGAGAGGTCGCTAGTGCGGCGTACAAAGGCGCGAACAGCGTAGCCGTGGTCCAGCAAGGTGTGACATATTCTTCCGCCGAGGTAGCCGGAGGCGCCAGTAACTAACACTAGTTTCTTGGGCGTCATCTTCTGTCCTGTCCAGGCTGGAGTAAACAGTTTTTTTTTTTTGGTTGGAACGGGGTCCAGTGGACTGTTACAGCAATGCAAGTCCAAAGTGGCTGAGTGCGGGAACGTGGACTGGCTTGCGACTATGTTTGTAGTTATTTATATGGGAAAATTACATCCTCATCCATGATGTTTGGAGAAATTACACATTCTACCCACGAGGTTTAAAAAATTACTTTATCCATCCACGTGGTTTCCTCTATTTTACATCCGACAACTTTTCTAATATTTGCTCAATTTTAAAGATGATTAAATGTTGTCCAAAATAGATGAACCTTTACATGAATGATGCTAAGGTGTTATATTTTAATCTAGCGTGAAATCCAAAGTTTTTTAAGCTCATATGTGATCCATGGGACCCAATGAAACATGTGACATGTCAACGTGCTTTCATTGGGTCCCACAGGTCATATATGAGCTTTAAAAACTCTGGATCTGGCGTTGGATAAAAATATAACACCTTAGGATCATCCATATAAAGTTTTATCAATTTTGGACAACACTTAAGCATATTTTAAGTTGATCAAATATTAGGAAAATTGTTGGTTGTAAAATAAATGAAACCACATGGATAGACAAAATAATTTTTGAAACCTCATGGATGGGGTGTGTAATTTCACTAAACATGGGGATGTAATTTTCCCTATTTATAATTATAGCCTCGGTGGTTCCGCTCACGCAAAGAGCCTCACAGTTCTGATGATACAACTTGGAGGTTATATTAATATGCATATTAGCGGAAAACTTGGAAGTTTCAATCATATGTGTACGACCCATTAGAGGATACCAATACCTAGCATCAGTTAATAACCAACTAAAATTTGCAGCGATTAATTATCACATTTAAAAGATCGGAAACTTATCCCGTAAGTGAGGGGAGAGGCTCCACCTAGATGGCAATGGGTCGGGTTCGGGTAGAGCATCACCCGCACCCATCACCCAATTTAAAAATTTCACCCGAACCCGACCCCACCCGTTAACCCGATCCACCCATCACCCGCGGGTATCGGGTTATAAACGGGTGAAACCCAAAACAAATTAAAATTTTAACTTTTTTTAAAGTAAAACAACTATATTATATGTATGTTACGTATTTCACAAACATATAAAATATTTGACGTTGTAACAACTAGGCTGGTTAACATTAACATATTATATTAATCAATGTTAGAAGACCAAACCTAAGTTATCGTAATGTTTGACTGATTGAGTTATTATTTATAAGGAAAGCACCTCACTCTTTATATCTAAGATTTCGATGTGGGAGGTTATCTCATTTCTAACACGAGTACCTCTCCTCCCGCATCATTTTTGAGTCCAAATAAAACGTGGACTAACAACTTGAAAATATTTTAAATTTCACTTAAGCTAGTCTTCCATATTAGTTATGTAGAACAAGCCACGAAATTTTAGTACTTGAATGTAGAAGATGAGTTATTTATAAGTAGGAAATCCTAATCTATGAACTAAACTTCGATGTGGGATGTAGTTGTAGAACTCCCTCCCCTCCCAGACTCCCACATCGTTTTTGGGAACAAAAAATAAACTTGTAATCACTACATCTATACACTATCCGAGTCCTTATTTTAAACATTGAGACTCACCAAGTCAATCCACGTTTAATGGATATAAGACTTGAGCTTATTAGTATAACTGTTGCATGCAATACAGCAACGTTATTCAGCACTGCAACAAGTGATCTAGTTATGCTTTTATAAGCATTTGAAAAATTGCTTACGTCTAACATGTTCGATGTGGGAGGTAGTTTCACTGTCTAAGTCTGGATCATTCGCCCACATCGATTTCTAGTTGAAACAATAATTGCTTTATAATGTATAAGGAGCTTTCCCTAGGTAAAGCTCAATAACGGGTTGGATATCGGGTTGGTGGGTCGGGTGATGGGTGGAAAAATTTCACCCGCATCCGACCTGATCCGTCATCCGTTTCACATCCCTAGCTCCGCCCCAGCTTCCGGCATCTTCGTTTTTTAATGTTCTGTCTTGGGTGTTTTCTTTCAACTATCATTATCAGTCCTTTCTCGAACGGTGATAATCCTCTTTTTATAGATCTTTTTGTTTATTCGTTTTTCTTTACCTGCTACTAGTTCTCATCCTAGTATATCCACTCGGTTTGTCAATGCATATCATCTGGTTTCCCCTTTTCTCTCTATCAATCATGCTCTCTGCCGAGCCCCACTCCCCGGAGCGGATTCCTCCTTCTTAGGGTTGGATTTCCTTTGCCACCGCACAATCGGAGGGCACTATCTTGTGATGACCCACGTTACCACAGAGTGAGGGAGCACTTCGCTATTTCTTTCCTTGCTGGGGTTTTGATCCAATAACCGGCGGCACATCCTCTCATCTCTTGCAGCTGGTGGAGTTAGTCTTCGTTGTCATCCATTCCAGGGGGGCTGAAGCTACCATCTGAATGAGTTTTTTTGGTTCCAAGAGTCTCTGGTCACGTGAGTGTGATGGTGCCGTTTTGTTCTCTCTCTGATGACATCAAAAGTGAGGAAGTAGATTGCTAGCTCAGGAAATGGCTTCAGGGCTAAGGGCATTTCTTTTGATGAACTTCTGTAGCCTTTCAACAAGGTGCATACGATGGATTTCTAGAGAGTATTAGACCAGCCAGAGAATTCCCGTTTGGTGGGGTGATATCGAAGGGTGTGGATGTGACAGTCACAACTAAAAATATTGTCTTATGTCAGATTCAGGCGGAAGCAATGAAGGATTTCTTTGTATTAAGCATAGAGTGGGAAGAAAGTGTTTATCCACCGAGAGAGGGAGGTGAAAACCTAACCCTAGCTCTTGATACAGGTGAGTCGATGAATGAATGTTCAAGACAGAAAGACCTAACTCTATAGAGATGAGTTTAGTACCAGCTGTGTGCAAGTCACGTGATTGAGGTACTAAACTCATGTTACAGACACTCGTTACAGAAATTACAGATGTAAAGTGTAACACCCCTACCGCTAATACCGTCATTACCGTCCAATCACAACGTACTTACATACCTTCGCAGCAGATATTTACTTACACAATGGTGGGTGATACAATGTCGTTAGCCACCCACGTGACTAACAAGGCTACTACTACTACATACAACATCGGTTTGATGGACCGGAATATCCGAGTGCTACACATACACAATCCTTACTACAATTACAACTGGGTACTACAACTTCCCATTCAACACAATACTCCATTACAATACCATACAATACAATGTAACATACCGAGTCTACTAAGATCCTTATACAAATACAATACCTCTCCCAAGTTCTTACATTCTCATTAAGAGTCTACATCTGCCCATTCATCACATCTACATGCTTACAATACATATGGTGTACCCCTTGGTACACTACTACATCAAGGCTACAAGCCTTACACAATTTACTACTTCCTACATTTCCTTCCTAGCTGTCAAACATGGCTGCTGATCTCTTACTGTGACCATAACCGCTTCGGGTACCTGCACACTAAAAACGTTGCCCCTAGGGGCACAACTTTCGTTGCATATGACTTCCGCATACCCCACGTGCTAGCGAGGGTACGCCGACCACTTGGTCGAATACATGCAATTCATTTTACAAGTACATACATACATACATTCTTCATACATCATACTACGATACTACACATGATATACATACATACGCACAGTACAATACACACAAGGAAGACAACACCAGTCAACCAATACTTACTTACCTTCTTCCGTAATACACATACACAATACATACACAATACATACTCAATGCACAATACTTGTTAGCTCCATTTGTCCACCCGGGTTAATCGGGTGGAGATTACTCTTTTACTCGGGGTCAATGACTTACACCACAGCCAAGACCATTACTCATACAATACTTACTTTACTTACTACTTACTCAAGTCAAGTCGTCGGGACCTCCGGCCCGGGGACTACTCTGTCCCACCACCGGGATTTACTTGGTTCACTAATCAAGGATGCTACCCATTTAAGGGGTTTGGGCCGTGGACAAGTTTAAGAACCAGGAATTGGATCCAACCTCTTGTGTCTCCTCATCCTCACGCGTGGCCGAAACTATATCGGACTTCTACTCATTCCAATTTACTCAATACTTACGTTAGGAGTTAGGAGTTAGGTAGTTAGGAATTAGTAGAAGTCATTCGCATCCAAGCCACACAACAATTCAATACTCCATACACATACATACAAGATACAATACAATACACTAGTACACTACAAGGTACAAATTCACTTCATCTTCATCCATATATTTCATGAATTATACAAACTAAATGTTCAAGACAAAATAGCAAGAACAAATATAAACAAGCACAAGTAAGTGCATTATAGTCCGATTCGTGCATTTATCTTATTTAGGTGATCAAATAAGCACACAAATCGGGGTAACCAGGTTAGGATACAGAGCATGAAGAAATCATACCTTTCACCGTTGATTTTGGACTCACTGACTCCTCTTCGGTGTTCAACTATTTGAATCCTATCACATACATACGGTTTGGTGGTTAATCATCTATAATTAACCTCACTTATCACTTTTCTAAAGTTTCCCGGTTGTACTTACTAATTCATTGTTGTTCAAGTACATGTACTTAAGTTACTTACTTAAAATTATTTCCTAAGCTTTTTTATAGCCTTAATGACCTTTAAACATCATTAATCATGTCTTAATTACCTTATACTATCATTACCCATCAAGCCCTTACCTTAGAATGGCTTTAAAATGATTTCTGGGCAATTTTTAGGGTGGTCCGGGTTTGTGTCCGTGGTCACAAACCCGGACCAGACCTGGAATTCAGTTTCTGGCGCAAATCAACTATGGTCCGGGTATGTGTACCGGGATACAAACCCGAACCATGCCCTGGAATGAGTTCTGGAGTGTTTTCGGGGTGGTCCGGGTTTGTGTACCGGTTTATAAACCCGGACCATCCCTGTTATACATTAAATGCAGTTTTTAAGCCTTCTTTTAACCCTTAATTCATACTTAATCCTTTCCTAATCTTTCCACATGTAATCTAACATGTTTTTACACCATTTAGGCACACTAAACCTCCTTACTCCAACCACTATACTCCTCTGTTAACTTAAAATATTTCTCACTGTTGGTTTCCCACTGCTACAGATTTTTCTTCCTCAACTGATGCTACAGATCATTCCTCTTTTCTTCCCACGCAGCTACATGGTTCTTCCCTAGCACAACTTAGTTAAACAACTTACATTGTTCCATTCTAGTTCTACTCTACTACATCTCTTCCTCCTAAATACAAACCAAGGTAATAACCCCACATTTTCTTCTATGAACATATCCATGTTCCTCTCTATCAAACAACACTTAAGTACACAAAATTCCTAACCAAAATTTGACAGAGGTTCCCTACATTTCTAAGTATTCTCCCAAGCACTTGTTCCACTCAATTCACATCCTTGTTTATTCACATACATACTCAACACAAATCTTAAGTATTATTCCCACATTTGATTCAAGCATTTACCCATTCATTCACTTAGCTCCACCATCCTTACTCATTAATACATACACTTGGCAAAAGAGCCTCTACCCATCCATATACACATTACTAAACTACTCTATTTCATACTCACCATTTCTCATTTACTTGTATTAATATGCAATACTCAAACGGTATCAAAACTTATACAAACACCAAAATTGTACAAGGTAAGTTAGTTACCTTGGTGTTTTAACTTCTTGTTTTTATTTCTTCCTTTCCCCTTCTTTCCTTCTTCTTTTCTTTCCCTTGTTCTTGGTTCACCAATTAGGCAATGCTACAGCCCATATCCCAGACACTAATGAGTATCTAATTTAACACTTAAACCCTAGAAATTTACCTTAGAACTTAGGAGCATATATTTAGGGTTTAGGGGTGACTTTACCTTTCACCACTAGACAAGAGGGCAATATTTCCAACTCCAAGAAGATGCCAAACGGCTCGAACAACAAGGAACAAAAGCTCACATTTTTAGGAATTCTTAAAATGCAATTAGAAGCTAGAAAGGAGAGATTTTCGGATTTCTTTTACCTCAAACCAACAAGATGAAGGAGAGGCTTCCAATGGTGGTTTCAAACCTTCGAATGAGGAATACCCATGGAGATGGAATGGGAGGTTTTCGATTTTTGAACAGAGGAGAATGTTCTCCTTGACAAGAGGATTCCAACGGTATATTTTTTTGTAGCATTTGGAGTTGATTTGGGTGTTCAACTTAAGAAACAAGGGAGGTGCTGTGTGGGGATGTTGAAATCGCCATGGCTGGCTCCAAGGAAGAAGAAGAAATCAGAGAGGGGAAGTGGAGTACGAGAGAGTGTGAGAGAAATGAGGGGGAGTAGGAGAGAGATGGTAAAAAGTAAGATTTTACTTTTTGCTTTGAGTTTACTTTTGCCTTTTGTTAATGAGGGAGAATTAAGAGAGTGAGGGTGAAGGAGTCAATTGGCTCACACACTGCACACACTCCCCTTTTAATTTCTATTTCCAAAAGTGGACACACTAGTTTAGTTTATTTACACTCTCACCCCACAACTTCCCATTTTTTATAGTTTTTACTATTTTCTCGTTTAATTGATTTTATTGGTTCTAGACCTTCATTAATGTTTATTAATGACTATTTGGTTGACCAAAATTGTTACGAGTCTATTTGACCCGCTTAAAGTCGTGTTTTCCCGGTTTCCTCGAAAAACGCTCTTTAAGGTTCGTTTGTGGTTTTAATCCATTTTATGGATCCGTTTTCTCCGGGAATTATTTCTACATATTATTTATGCCTTATTGAGCCTTAGGAATCCACGTAATACTCTAATCGAGGTCCCGTACCTCCTATGGTTATTTAACGCTTATTTAGCGTTTTTCACTTTTTAAGCGTTTCTTCATTTCTTTTTGGATTTATTTTTCCTCACCAACATTACTTAGGCAGACTCGGAAGTTTTCGATTTATGGGAAGGTAAAGTCAAGTGAAGGGAGGGGAAAGTGCACAGAAAGAAAAAAGAATATATTATTATTAAAATTAAATTGTAGTGTAATATATAAAGAAATTAGAAGAATCTTTCAAGAAATTTCCTTTTTTGTTTCTGAATCTCACGAACAAGAATAATATTAGTTGTGGAAAGTAAGGAGTCGGTGGCTGGGAATCAACAGGTAACGAAAAGAGGGATTTTTTGTCCCGTGAACTGAACAATTCTTTCCATAAATTTCGAAATTTGATTGAGGAGTCATAAGACAATTCATGGTTCAGGTGCTTATTCAGACTAGGAAAGAATAATCGTTATTAGGCCTTTAAATACATATTAGAATTATTTTAATCGCCATATTTAAGTTCGGGGTATTTCATAAAGGGTCCTAGAATACAATCTAATAAAGTACATAATATTCCTATAATACACTCTAACAACTTAGAACAACACCGCACCTTGTCAAACCCAGGATGATGAGATCCATCTGCCTTGACCAAGCTAGTAGTGGGAGATTCACCGAGCTCAACACTAGGGCGGCGCTACCCTGCCGGAGTGCAGCTTGTACCGATTAGAAATAACGTTGGTGTGGACTTCCATAACTGACAACCAGTTACTACTCTCCCGTCAGATGCACATGTTCACTCTGATAAAACTTCCCTCCTGTTTGAGTTTGGATCATAGCTTCTCTTCTTAATGGAGGCTGCAATGGATGATTCAAGTGAGTGCAACCTGATGTGCAGCTTGATGTTATGCAAAATGACCACACATAGTGGATACGGTTGATCGACCACCAGCAGCTCACGCAGGAGGTTGAAGGCAAAGAAAGCATGACGTATTGTTTACGTTTCTAATTTTGTAAGTTGCCTTTTTCTTTTGTTCACCAGCATCTTGGACAGGTGCATACCCACGTGGATGATAGATGATGTTCATCTTTGTCTTTGGTTGTACATGCAAAAAAGAACCGTGGCAATGATGCATGTCCTAGACTTAATGAAGTCTATCAATAGGACTATCATTACTCCACCTCAACATGTGGGAATTATTCTTAGAACCCGGTAGTCCGTGTAGTGGAGGTGCCCTTGGTTTCTATGTATCAGCTTATTTATTTTTGCTCTTTTGTCTTGTTTGATTGTGGTAAGCTTAGTCTGAGTCGGGTTGTTGGATGGTCTCCGCCCTACTACTCTGCGACAAGTCCATAGGGCATGTCGCTTAAAGTAGTATGCTATAGTAACACAAATCTGGCATCCTCCTAAAGATAGATTTCACAAAGGCGTTTGACAGCCTCTCTTGGACTTTTGTTGATAAGATGTTGATACTTTTTGGCTTTAATGTTACATAGAGGAACTGGGTAGAAGAATGCATCTCCACATCTCTCATATCGATACTTATTAATGGCTCTCCATCCACACCGTTTAAGCCTAAACGGGGAATCCGACAAGGGGATCCGCTCTCCCCTCCTTTCTTTGTGATATGTGCTGAAGGACTCAATTGGATTCTTGAAGAAGCCTTTTGGATGGGATTCCGAGAAGGCATCCAAGTTGGTAC
>JAIOTZ010001106.1:0-39228 GCA_023374045.1 Limonium bicolor | reverse complement strand
GATTATATAAACTTTAATATTTTAGGGGTCATATTAAGAAGAATTATGATTACATAAAGTTTAATTTTTAAAATATTAAAATCTATATATATAAAATCTAAAATCCAAACAAGGTCCCTTAATTCCTGTCTTTTTCCTAGCCCAATCTAAACTCTCATTAAGTGCTGGGTATCGTACACTCTTAGAAAAAGTAACATATACATATATGACTGCTAATTAATAACGGTCATAGTGTACGACGATTGTTAGCACAAAATAACTCATGATTAATTATTTTAGTATATCATCTAATGTTGTATTTTAACTGATTTTGGACCTAGTACGACTCATAAACAACCGTTTGTAAGTTTTAACAATTCATATAAATGCGGGACAATGGCTGGCTGCCTGCTTCCCATTGATAACGGTTTGAGCTGCTTGTTTTCGATATCTCATATACGATGTTAGTTCATCTTCAAAATGACAAGTATGCTTTTTTTCTTTTTCCTTTTTTTTCTGAAATTGACGAACTCTGGGGACTTCAACTTCCTGTCGCCTCTCGGATAATTTCTATTAGGTCAGAAAATCTATTTCCCTCAAAGCATAGCATAAACGTCTTAAAGAAGAAAAGCATGTGATTTGGCCAAATATCCTAAGTGAAGTTTCCCGCCATCTTTCATCCTAACAGGCGACACCACCTTCAAGTCTTGTTAGGCATTCCTAATGTAGGCCTAATTCAGGATATATTTTTGAAGCATCAATTTATATATTTTATGTAACAATGTTATATTTTTTAAAATTAAAATGTATTTAATAAAAGTGTAATTTTGTTTATCTAGATTTTTAATTAAGAAGTTAAAATTTTAAAATGAAAGCAAAGATTCGAAAAAAAGTGTAGATATTTAAAATGAAACGTTTTCAACATTGAATGATACTAATTTATATATGTGGAACAAAAGTTAGTATAAAATGTCAATCACTTTTTGCTATAAGCATATGTAGTTATCTTTGGCTACATTTAAAATTGTACAGTTTGTATAATGTAAAAGTATAGGTTTTATAAGTTTATTGTACAGTTTAAGAAGTTAGTATGTACATTTAGTAGAATTTTAGTAATATCAAAATTCAATGTATAACTTTACATATACATCCGTACAATTTTTATTTACTAACTGTACAGTTTTTATAAAACAAATGTAGATGCATGTAGCCATCTTTAACTACATTTGGATGTAGCCAAAGAAATTACCATAAAATGTACTACTAATATCTTTTTAAGAAATGTACTACTAACATCCGTATAATTTATATTTACTAACTGTGCAGTTTTTATAGAACAAATGTACATATATGTAGTCATCTATAACTACTAGTACCTTGTTTTAAAATAAATAAATAACACCAGTAGTAGGCTAAGCACACGTGCGCAAAATTGAATGACTTGCTTATGAATTTTTTATTTGTGCTTATGAGGTAAAAATAGAAAAATCCCAGATCACCAATCCGTCTATCATATAGACATCAGACGGTAGATGGTGCGGAAGGGTTTATTCCCATCATGATACGGCAGTATATGTGGCAGTCCAGTCACTAAGCTGACTGGACTGGTTATGTGGCATAATAAAATGGTATAATATTTGTATTAATTTTAAATAGTCATAACTTTTAAAATATAAGTCCAAAATAAAAAAACTTTGTAACATTGTTCATCTAAATTCAAGCTCTTTAAAACAAGACCAATCATGAATATGTTTTGACAAGTTTTAAAATTTATGCTAGTTATATGTACATATCAACAACACTTATGATTCACCACATACAGTTTAAAATACACCATATAACACTAATAATACACCACAAAACAATAATGGTTTAGTATTTGATCCAAAGTTTGTTACCTAATTCACCACTTATTAGTTAATGAATCATAATACCAATTTCAATGAATCATAATATCAAATGTAATGAATCATAACATCAAATGTAATGAATCATAACATCATTTTAGTGTATCATCAGTAACATATAAATAAAAATTTAAACAATAATACAATACAAAACAATATTGGTACGTAAGAAAAATACATCATTCACCATGTAAGTTATAAAATATATTACAATACAATAATAATACACTAAAAACAATAATGATTTTTTATCGGTTCCGGAGTGTTATCTAATTCACCACTTATTAGTTAATGAATCATAACACCAATTTCAATGAATCATAACACCAATTTCAATGAATCATAATATCAAGTTTAATGAATCATAACATCATTTTAGTGAATCATCAATCACATATAAAAGAAAAATTTTAAACAATAATACAACACAAAACAATATTTGATACATAAAAAAAATACATGATTCACCATATAAGATTTAATACAACAATAATAATACACTATAAAACAATAATGATTTTTATCGGGTTCAAAATTTGTAATCTGATTCACTATTTATTAGTTAATGAATCATAATATCAATTTAATGAATCATATATCAAAACTAATGAATCATATATGATTTTAGTTTATCATCATACATATGTAAAAATAAGTTTTTTTTTCAAAGTTGTCAAAACATATCCATGATTGGTCTTGTTTTGAAGAGCTTGAATTTAGATGAACAATGATATAATTTTTTTTTATTTTAGACTTATATATTAAAAGTTACAATCAATTAAAATTAATATAATAAAAAAACAACCCAGTCAGCAAAACAACCCAGTCAGCTGCTGACTGGGATTGCCATGTCACAAGAGTCGCACAGTATTGTGCACGGTACCGCCGTGTGTACGAATTTGCAGACACTATATACCCCCGATTGTACGATATTTATTTACCGCATGCCTTCTTCAATTAGGAAAGCTAAACATGTCGCACGTTCATTATTGAGATCCCAAATTCAATCGTTTATCTCATGTGGAGTCCATTTTAACGGCTACTTCTTTTCAAACGCGAGTTCAACTCGATCCGCCGAAAACCTTGCGAAGAGGTAAAATGATTGACAATCGGGGAAGAACTGCAGTCTACTGCATTCTGTGGTGGCTGTTACCCATTACCATTAGCTTGCTTTGACGCTCGAGGAGAGAACGTGGGTAATCCACGCAATTGAAAGCGACGTTCATCCAATTCTCTGGTGCTGATTTTGTTGGATTCAAGAGAGGTTTGGTCAATTGTTGCGATCCGACATACGAACACCGTGCGTGTGAGAGAATTGGGGTGGGGGCGGGATGCCAGAGAGGGTATATGACGAGAGGGAACAAGAATGTGATTCCCCAATTGCCTCCCAATTGCCTAAGGGCATCCATACATGGAGGAGAGAAGTTGTGTGAGAGTTTCTTAACTAAGAACCCCAAAAAGTGGGTGTCTTAGCAAAAGAAGAGAGAGATTGTGAGGAGAAAAATAAAATATTATTATTTTGAGAGTGGAATCCACTCTTGTTATCGTGGATGCCCTAATATTCCCTGCTGTTTCTTGGTGGTGGGCAGGTTTTGTCTCATGGTCTGGATGACGGAATTCCGCTTTTTGTGCGTCGTACAGCTTCAGGATTCTGTACACTTGGGTCGTCAGGAACCCTCACCATTTTTATATTTTCACTTTTTCCGCCTTTCTTCCCATTCATCACCTCCTTCGGTATCGGGCTCTCCGTGTCTATCACCTCTTATATCTCTCAGAAGAAAAGAGAGAAGAAGATTGTGCATGTAATTCTAGGGAGACCTTTTTCTTTGTACCAAATCCACCATTCTCATCTTCCTTCTTAATTTTTCTCTCCTACCATCTGCGGGTCAGCATATTGTATATTCTCAGTTTGTGGGTGCTAGTGGAGATGGGTGTGTGTCTGTTCCGTTTAGTGTCCAAGTAAAATATTCTTATACTTTTTTTTCCACTTCCGACGAGGGTGGATTCTGGGTATGCTGTGAACTTTTTTTCGCTTGAACATAGGCAATCGCTGGAGTCCTTTTAAATCCATTTATCTGGGTCGATTCATTCGATGAGACTTGACTCTACTCTTCGCTGTGGGGTAAATGCTATCCTGTTCGTGTTGTGACTCAGTAGTGTTTGATCCATAATCTCATTGTTGGTGTTGGTGGTTTGTGCTGCCTGGAAGGCATTTTGGTAGTTTCTGAATCAATTGACGAATTCCTCGTGCCGGGTCTCACAATTTCACCGTCGGGCACTTTTGGATTGACTGTGAACATGCTATCATGACGTGGGTCGATCCTGAACTTCGTCGTAGTATTTTTCCCAGCATCTACGATCAAAGTGTTTCTATCTCGGCTATATTCATACATTGTGATATTCTATCTTGGGGCAGAATTTGGTTCTGTGGAAGTGAATGTACTTATAGGTGATGAGAGGAGGAAGAGATGTGGATTGGATACCTGGGTTCCCTAGGCTTCACATTAATGCTACAGCCAGAGGAGGGCCAAAGGCACCTTTTAGAAACAAAATGGCTCTTTATGAACGGCTTAGTGCCCCTACTTCTCAACCGTTTGGCAATAAGATGGCACCTGAGTTGCCTGTGCAGCCTATCAAAGGATCTACATGTAATGTAAGTTCAAATTAGTTGTTCTGTTATTTCAAACATTTATATTCTTTTGCTTATGTTTGTCTGACGTTTGAGGAACTGCATTCTCTGTTATAGCTGGATAATTTGTTTCAAAGATATGGGTTTTTTGTCACTGGTTACTTACAGGGAAATTTGGCTCTGTGCTTTGGGAAGTAAATGTTTAGACATGACATTATAAATCAACTAGAGTTACTGATGTTTTTGTTTGCAGATTCAGGTGTGCTTAATCTATCAAGCTAGTCACTGACTGTTTCTTTCATTTCTGGTTTAGAAAACTCTGAATTAGCTTAAATGAGTATTCCTAATTTTGCTTAGGTCTGGTAGAGTCGGTCGATCAGTGTTCTTATCAGCAATGAGGATCCATCTGAGAATATGCTTAGAAATCAGCACTGCATCCGCATCACATGTAGTAGTTCCTTGACATTCCTTTATCTGATTGAAGTTGTTGATGTATGATGATAGGGTAAGGGACAAGAAGAATCTGGGGTTTCTCTTATCTTCTACCCTTCTCTGACTCGTCAATCTACCAGGCTTGCTTCCTCTCTTTCTGGTCGAACCTCTGAAAAAGCACTTACCCCAAATTCTGCTCTAAAACCTATTGGGTGTGGAACCTCAGATGCACTTCCTACATTGTCACCGTCTTCTACTTTTTGTTTATCCCAATCAAGAAATTATGTCCCATCTACAAATCACTTAGTTAGCAAAGCTGAAAAGATAGAAGGGTTTGCAGCAGTTGGCCTCCAAAGAGTAAAACTTGACTCTACAAGTAAGCAACAGAGTGAAGATAGGGTGAGAGTAGTGAATCCACATTTAATGCACTCATTGATGAGGCTCCAAAATGGCAATGGAAGAGGGTTAAAAAGACCACGCTTCATGCGTTTGCAAAGCCGAGATTCATTTCAAATTAGTGATGTGTGCAAAAGGATAGTGTCAGTTTCATCCTCCACAGACGACAACAAGATAAATGGATCATCAAAGTTGATCACCCAAAGCAATGAATTCTGTCAATCTTCAAAAGAAGAGACATGGAATTGTAGTCAAAAGCGCAATCTGGTAGACGAAAGCATAATATCCTTAGATATCAGTGTTAAGAGTCATGGTTCTGTGCAAGAAAATATAGTTTCCAGAGGTGGAGTGAGAGGGCAGCAGGATATAATGGGAAATGCTAAACATGTTTCTGCGTTGAAATCAGAGGCATGTTCAAGATCTACTGCCATAAGTTATGATTCTGTTGAAAAGAACATTGACAATCCAGTTGAGAAAGAGTATATATCCTTGAAAGGTAGGGTGTCACAAAGAAATGGCAATCTCTCAAAAGGCACTAACGTATCCATATCCCCTGATGATATCATCGAAATGATAGGCGAGCAGAATTTCTGGAGTGCAAGGAAAATGATTTGCAAGTACGTATAATATACTTCATCACAACTTCAAATTTTACAAACAATTGTAGCCATATCATTCAGTAGGGTCAAGTGTGTAATTTGACTCTGTGCTCTCTTTCAAGATTCTTATGTGAGTTAACCTTCAAAAATGTTATAATGCTCTTTTTAGTCATTTATTGTAATTGACTTAAAATCTATTGTGGGTTGGGCTTACAATTACAGGGGGGCCATCATTCTGGGGGGTTTGGGGGGGCGTATAGTACGGTTTGGGCTTCGGGCCCATATCTGGTTTTCTTTTTGAGATGAGTCTGTCTATATATTAGATGGGTGTTTTAGGGTTGTAAGTAAGCCACTCTTACACTAACGATTACGAAACCCTAAAACGAGTTTCCTCAACCTTGTTCCTCTCCTTCGTTTTCTGTCTTTTATTCACTCGATTCTACAACAATTGGTATCAGAGCTCTCTGGTTGCGATGGCGAATTCTATGAAGTTCGAAATCTCACATTTCGATGGAACTGGGAATTTCGCCCTTTGGCAGCGGCGAGTGAAGGATCTGCTTACGCAGCAGGGAATGCAGAAGGCGCTTCGGGATACTAGACCAGAAGCCACGAAACAGGAAGATTGGGACGAGATGCAGGAGAAGGCGGCATCGATAATTCGTTTGTGTCTTGCAGACGAAGTGGTTTACCAGGTAATTGATCTCAAAACTTGTAAGGAGATCTGGGATAAACTGGAGAAAACATATTTGTCGAAGTCGTTGTCCAGCAAGTTATATCTGAAACAAAGGTTATACGGGTTGAAGATGTCTGAAGGTTCAGATGTGGTACAGCACGTTAATACTTTTATTTAGATTATTGGGGATTTAGGGTGTGTCGATGTAAAAGTGGAGGATGAAGACCAAGCCATGATCTTGTTGTGTTCGCTACCCCCTGCATACGAGACTTTGATTACAGCCCTCACCGCAGGGAAGGATTCGATAAAACTGGAGACGGTAACTGCAGCTCTTGTTGCCCAGAACGATTGCAGGCAACATACCAGTGGAGATAAGTCTCAAGGTGATGGGTTGTACGTTTTAACAACCAGGAAAGGGGTAGACAGAAGGACAAAAATCTGATGGCAAGGCAAGGGGCAAATCTAAGTCAGAAGCAGGAAACATGTTACCTGCTACGGATGTGGTCAGAAAGGTCACTATAAGAGAGATTGTCCAAATAAGAAACAAACAGTGGGAGTTCAGAAAGTTCTTCGAAATCTGCAAATGTTGTTCAGGAGGCTGCTTCAGATAGTGGAGATTCAGACATGCTTTCAGTAACCTCAAGCAGCACTCCAGATTCCTGGATTCTGGACACAGGGTGTACGTTTCATATGACTCCTAACAAGGAGTGGTTTAATACCTATGAGGCGAGAAATCAAGGATCTGTCCGGTTAGGAGACGACAGCCCGTGTGGTGTTGTTGGTATTGGGCAGATCAAGATTCGTATGCATGATGGCATCATCAGGACGCTGACTGATGTAAGACATGTTCCGGATCTGAGAAAAATTTGATTTCTATTGGTACTCTGCATAGAAACGGGTTCAATTACAAGTCTGATGATGAATACTTGAGGATAACCAGAGGTTCTATGACAGTGATGAAGGGAAAACTTACCAGAGGTAATATCTACCAACTGGTGGGGAGCACTATAGCAGGTGAAGTTGCTGCTGTCATATCTGAAAGTGACAACACTGCTCTGTGGCATATGCGTATGGGGCATATTGGTGAGCAAGGTTTGACTGAGTTGCACAAGCGTGGCCTTCTGGATGGTTTGAAGAACTGTAAGATGGGATTCTGTAAGTTCTGTGTGATGGGAAAGCAGTCAAAAGTATCCTTCAAAACTGGCCAACACACGACAAAGGGTCTTCTCGACTATGTGCATTCTGATGTATGGGGGCCAACTCGGGAGCTGTCTCTAGGAGGTTCCAGGTACTTTGTTATATTCATTGATGACTATTCCAAGAAAGTCTGGGTCTATTTCATGAAGCACAAATCTGAGGTCTTTGACAAGTTTAAGATTTGGAAAGCTGAAGTAGAAAATCAGACAGGAAGGAAGGTAAAGTATCTGAGATCTGATAATGGAACAGAGTATACTGATTCGAGGTTCAGAAATTTTGTGAGGAGCATGGTATTCAGAGGCATTTCACGGTGAGAAAAACACCTCAGCAGAATGGCGTCAGTGAGAGAATGAATCGCACAATTGCTGAGAAGGCCAGGTGTCTAAGGCTGAATGCAGGGCTCCCAAAGCAGTTCTGGGCAGAAGCAGTAAACATGGCAGTCTATCTCATTAATAGATCACCAAGGAGCTCCCTTGAGAAGAAGGTCGCTGAAGAGGTATGGAATGGAGTAGACATTGATTTATCTAATTTGAAGATATTTGGTTGTCCTGCTTATGTTCTGATTCCTAGTGATGAACGATCCAAGTTGGACTCCAAGTCCAAGAGGTGCATCTTTCTGGGGTTTGAGAAAGGTGTGAAAGGTTTCAAGTTATGGGATCCTGTGGCTAAGAAGAAGGTCCTCAGTCGAGATGTTGTTTTTGATGAGCAGTATATGCTGCAACAGGCAAAGTTAGATCAGGAACCGACTACTACAATTGAGACTAATGTTGGTCCCATAACAGATCTGGGGAACAGTTTTAGTGAGACTACCACTAGTTCAGAAGCTACAGCAGATAAGCAGACAGATCAGAATCATCAGCAGGTGGAGTCCCTAGTTTCTGGCAGACAGAAACGTGTCGTTAAGCCACCTCAGAGATTCGGCTATGAAGAAGTGGTCAACTATGCTCTTGTAGTTGGTTCAGATGATCCATCCAGTTTTCGAGAGGCTATATCTAGCCAAGAGAAAGAAGAATGGTTGGGTGCCATGGTGGAGGAGGCTGAGAGTCTAAGAAAGAATCAGACATGGGATCTTGTTCCTCTCCCAAAAGGCAAGAAGCCAGTTGGATGCAAGTGGGTTTTTAAGAAGAAACGGGGCATCAGAAAAAGAAGGGGTGAGATATAAGGCCAGACTAGTAGCAAAGGGCTACTCTCAGCAGAAAGGAGTTGATTATGATGAGATCTTCTCTCCTGTTGTTAGGCACACCTCTATCAGAGTTGTGTTAGCTTTGGTGGCTAGCTGGGATATGCATCTCGAGCAGATGGATGTGAAAACAGCGTTTCTCCATGGATATTTGGAGGAAGAAATCTATATGCAGCAGCCTGAAGGGTTCATTCAGCCTGGAGAGGAGCATCTTGTGTGTAGGCTGAAGAAATCCTTATATGGCTTGAAGCAAGCTCCAAGGCAGTGGTATAAACGTTTTGATTCTTACATGCTGCAGATTGGCTACAAGCGATGTGAGTATGACTGTTGTGTTTATGTTAAGCATACTGAAGATGGCACTCCCATGTTTCTACTATTGTATGTTGATGATATGCTTATTGCTGGGAGGAATAAGAAAGATGTTGACGAGTTGAAGATCCTTCTGGGAAGAGAGTTTGATATGAAGGATCTAGGTGCTGCTAAAAAGATCCTTGGGATGGAGATTCGCAGGGACAGGAACTCCAAGAGATTGTGGTTGTCTCAGAGGAGTTACATAGAGAAGGTGATTGACAGGTTTGACATGACAAACGGCAAATTTGTAAGTACACCTCTGGCGAATCACTTTAGACTTTCATTATCTCAGTGCCCAAACACTGAGGAGGAGGTTGCAGATATGGCTCGAGTTCCCTATGCGAGTGCAGTTGGATGCTTGATGTATGCTATGGTTTGCACGCGACCTGACTTGGCTCAAGCTGTTAGTCAAGTGAGCAAGTACATGTCTAATCCCGGGAGAGATCACTGGGCTGCAGTGAAATGGATTCTCAGGTATTTGAAGGGTACAACTGACTATGGACTTATGTTTGGAGTCCAGGAGGTAGGTTCAGCAGTTGTGGGGTATGTGGATTCAGACTATGCTGGTGATCTGGATAACAGGAGGTCTACTACAGGGTTTGTATTTACTCTTTCAGGAGGCCCCATATGTTGGAGATCTGTGCTACAGTCTGTTGTTGCGTTGTCTACCACTGAAGCTGAATACATGGCATTAGGAGAAGCAGCTAAGGAAGCACTATGGGTTCGAGGACTTGTGACTGAGTTGGGTGTTGAGCAAGGTGGAGTTCAGTTGCTTTGTGACAGTCAAAGTGCTATACACCTGGCTAAGAACCAAGTTTACCATGCCAGGACGAAGCACATTGATGTCAGGTTTCACAAGATTAGGGAGCTGGTTGCTTCAGGTGAGATCTTGTTAGATAAGGTTCATACTTCAGAGAATGCAGCTGATATGTTGACAAAGCCAGTCACCACAGAGAAGTTCAGACATTGTTTGAACTTAGCTCAAGTTCTCAAGTGCTAAGAAATCAAAATCCCCTCCCCAGCTAGTAGTTTATTCTTGTTTTTGTAAAGCTAGCGGAGATTTTTCGTCAAGGTGGAGATTATTGTAATTGACTTAAAATCTATTGTGGGCTGGGCTTACTTACAGGGGGGCCATCATTCGGGGGGGTTTGCCCCCGCTTGGACCGTTAGGGGATGGGGGGCTTTGGCTCTCGCTTGGACCGTTAGGGGGTGCGGTTTGGGCTTCGGGCCCATATCGGTTTTTCTTTTGAGATGAGTCTGTCTATATATTAGATGGGTGTTTTAGGGTTGTAAGTAAGCCACTCTTACACTAACGATTATGAAACCCTAAAACGAGTTTCCTCAACCTTGTTCCTCTCCTTCGTTTTCTGTCTTTTATTCACTCGATTCTACAACATCATTGTTTCCTTCCGTTTCGGGTTGTGGCAGGTGATCAGTCAAGCTGTGTTTCTATGTATGAAGAAATGGCATCTTGAACTTATTTGAATTTGACGAGACATTTTGCCTTTGTGCAGTGGCGGACTCAGAAGTAAAATCTTATGGGGTCCAAATTTTTTTTCAACATTAACATATATTAAATTTGAAGGTATATAAGTGTGTGGTCATAAATTTATTGAGCATTAGTATATATATATATATCAAAATTTAAGATAATATTAAATTTTAAATAAGTATGTAGTATTTGTAAATTAGACTCATTTTTTTAAAAAGTTAAAACATATTACTTGATGGGGTTAGACTTTAACATGAGATCAAAGAAGGAATTTTGTTCCATAACATTTAAAACTAAAAATAGGTTGACAATAATTGAACTTACAACCTCACATATAGGAACATATCTCTACCACTAAATTATTATCAACTTTCAGTATTTTATACAATTTTATTTTATTAAAACATACTTTAAAAAATTCTCTTTTTTATTATCAGAAAAGCTATGGGGTCCGGGACCCCTCAGGACCCCGCCTCGGTCCGCCCCTGCCTTTGTGGCTTTGTCTAATAAGATGGTACAGATTACTGGCTTCTTTGTATATCATATTATAACGTCTAGTGCATCCTAGTTTTAGAATGATAATAAAACCTGTCTAGGAGTAAAATTCTATAAAGCCTTGAACTTATCTGAACTACTAGATTGGATGGCTGCATGCTCATGTTTTGTTTTCGAAATCAAGGCTGCATGCTCATGTTGTTTAACTGTTACGACACAATTAAACTTCTGAAGATAACTATATTTAATACGAAGATGTAGGATTTGAGTGTTATGTAGATCTTTAAATGTTGTGACTTGATACATTAAAATTTTAGTTTGACTGATTTGATAATCTGGTATGATAATTATGCAGTCAGAAACGGATCTTCTCAATGCAAGTGCTTGAGTTGCACAGACTGATAGGGGTAAGAAGCATTATCTCTAGATTATACTATATTGTTGTTGTATTTGGTGTTCATTGTTTCATCTTCTTCAAATCAACCTACAATTGGTTGCCAACAGGTACAAAGATCTCTGACTGGCTCAGCAGACCATTTATTAGAAGGCAACCTCTCTTTAACCGAACAAATGAATAAATCTTTGGTTAAGGAAAAATCTTCCCTCAAGTCAATTAAAAAACAACCGCCTGCTCAGCCTCTTCTGCCACAAAAAATACCAGAAGCACCACTGCCACCATCATTGCCTCTTCAAACAAAGAATAATTGCTCAAAGAACACAACCATCTCAGTCATACCAGAAGCACCACTGCCACGGCCACCACCACCGCCACCACTATTGCCTCTTCAAACAAAGAATAATTGCTCAAATAACACCACCATCTCAGTCACCTCCCATGAAAGTTGTCAGTTTGTCCCAGCTCCTGTCTGTGATTTGAACCAAGCTCCGCATTCAGCATCTCATCATCAATGTAATTCAGTATCATCTTCAGCTAGCATAGACAATAGTAACAAGCTGAATTCGAGTTTCCATTCACCTACTGGCAACCAGTGGCTAGTCCCGGTGATGTCACCATCAGAAGGACTCGTTTACAAGCTATACACAGGGTCGTACCCTCCTCCCGCCCCAGGTTTCATGACTCCTGCTCCAGGTGCCTGTGAACCTTTCCCATTTCCTTCTAATGGGACTCAATTGTTCAACAATGCATATGGGGTAGCAGCTGCTTCTCATCTTCAAAATGGAGCCCACTCGAGTCACAACTCCTTTCTGCCTCAACTGCCACCGCAGTCTCCACTTCCACCTCATGGCTTATTTCTAACCAACTCCACAGTTAACGAGGCTGGTGGTGTTGAGCCTTTCGTAGCAAGCTCTTGTGACAACAAAGGTTGGAAGAGTGAAGGTTGTGTTGCTGCTGGCCAAGAGGATGGTTTATGTGAAGAGGGTGAAGTACAACAACAGCAGAGTCATGTTGGTGGCATAGACGCCACACAGTCTGCAAAGGAGATTCTTCCCCTTTTCCCTATAGAACCAACCAGCAGCCAAGATTCAGAAGCAAAGGAGGTGGCCTTGGATTGTGAGTCTCAGAAGCGTATCATAAAAGCTGTACCTCTCAATTGGAGATTAGCCTCTCAGTCGGCCTTGAAGATTTTCCAGGGTATAGAGGAAGAGAACAGACAGATATTCAGAAATTCTTCTATTTCAGGAGAAGAGAAGATCAGAAGGGCATTCTACTGACCAGCGGTGGTAGCTTCATAACAAAGCTAGTCCTGTACTTTTGCCTGGCTTTCTAATGATATATCCATTGGTTTTCTATTCTTTGTTTCATAGAATGTGTGTGCAAATGAAAAAAAATTGCGCATCCAGGGAATCGAACCCTGGTCAGTACCGTGGGAGGGTACTATGATACCACTACACCAGATGCGCTGGGTTGTGAAGGATTTAACATATTATTGTACTGTATTTTATTGGATTCCTCGCTTGACAATATGAATAGTGTACTTGACAATTGGGGTCGATAGGTCGGGTTGATATCAAACCTAACCTAACCCATTTAAAATGTCATTAATCTATCTCAATTCAAAAATAAATGGGTCAAAAAATCATGACTCTAACCCTACTCGTTTGCAATCTTCATTTTAAGTAAACACAATACCCCATATTACTTAACACATCCATAAATGTTACAATACATGAGATAAAATTGTATAAAGTTAGTACAATATCAACTTTGATAGACCAGTTTTCAAAGTATCGAAACTACTTTCCAAAGTACCGAAACTACTTTTCAAAGCACCTGGATAGCATTACATAATAGATTTAATTCATATAATCACATACCTTATATACCATTTGGTAGACCATTTTTCAAAATTCAGTAACTACTTCTAGAACTTAATAGACATAAAGTACGATACTTATCTTGCTATAATATCACCATGTATATGTATATATATCCTAGTTTTGTTCACCCTTCTACATCTTGTAAACATTCTAGTTGTGTTGTAAATCAAAACATATTATTCATAAAAAACAACATTCTGGAGTAGTTATCTTCACATCAGCAACTGCAAAGCTGATTGAGAACTAAACAAATAAGATGTGAAGTCAAAACTCTAAAATTAATTGTGTGACATGTAGAGTTGGTTGGGCCGTTTGTTTGATTAATGTAATGAAGTGTGTGATATTTTTAAAGGCCGGATAGTCCGGCTAGACTTGGATTGATTCATAATATATTTTCTGCTTAAGGCTAAGGCATAGTTAGATCTAAAAATAATATATATTTGTATATTAATAATATATTTATTATTATTAAATATATTTTCAGGTTCAGATTGGTCGTGGATCTAGTTTTCTACCCTAATCTATCTTACAAAAGTAGTTTATTATCCTAACCCAAAAAAATTGATCAATAATCAAGACAATAACCACAAAATTATAGGTTGGGTTCGGTAATGTCAAATACACAGATCTAATGGCAGCGCATTAATCTCTTTTGTTTATATATATCAGCCATGTGTCATTCTCTTATTGGTTTCCACTTTAACCAAGTGTCAGAAAAAGCATATTATTGGTTAACTCTGGTTAACTTTATAAAGCTTTATATGCGTTTCATCGCAGCCAGAGAACGCTGCCTTAAAAAAGAAAAAGCAAAACTTGATAATAGATCGCACTTGATATAATGATTTTCAAATTATGAATCCGTCACCAGACTAACTAACCCGTATGCCAGGTTATTATCCATAAAATTGGATATCATAAACCTGTAATCGATCGATCATTTTTTCATGACTACTGACACTCATCGGACAATCCAGGTCCTCCATAGAAGAAATAAACCCCTCTACTGGGAGAATCATCTTTAGGATGCAGTGCTAACCCATAACACATGGGCTTAGTTATCATCATCTGAAGCCTATTATCCGGCTCCACTGGAACATGTGTGTCATTAACATAGTAAATCCTGCTCATATACGCCGCGTATTTAAACCCCTGGTACGGCATAACACCACTCCCCATCTGTGTTGTGGTGTGCTTATTCCCACCACCTTCCTTTGTGTTGAGTACCTCTCCTCCCCATTCCAGATTTTGTGCGCCCTTTGATAGCTGCGGGAATAGCTCTGCTGGCCAGTAGCCTAGGAGAGTGTCATCTACTCGTAACCACCAATTGCCCTTTTGAGGTTCCTAATTAAGGAATGTACAGACAGCAGAGTTTTAGTTTTGAAAAGGAATATTGTGTTTTGGTTTAGTGATGTAACTTACTCTCCAGATCTTGATCTCTAGGGTTTGTTGTTCTCCGCCGTATTTTGAAGTTGCCCATAAAACACATCCGATTGCGTACTTCTTTTCAACTTGGATAAATCCAGGGCAGTCCAGATCGTAGCAGTAGTTTTTGAACGAATCGTTCTGATGATTCATCATCATAAGAAAGAAAGCAAAAACAAGTCTAAGGCCGCGTTCGTTGAGCGCGATTGATTTCTTTTCCACATTAATCTGACACATGTCACTTGCCTATTTGGTTTTTATTGTCTCTTGGTCCCACTATCATTGACATAATGCTGTGTGATTGGTTAACCACAAGTTAACCACATGGACCTCAAACTAAACGCAGCATTTGCTGCGTTGAGCGAACGCTCCCTAATTGAGATTGTACAATAGTGTAGGGAAAACTCAAAATCTGGGGCTTATCGTACCGTACCGTCCATAAAGTGTACAATCTTGTCTGCGATCCGTAATATCTTCCAGGATATACCTAATCAATTAAGATCAATATCATTACATTAGAAGGTGAGTAGTAGTTATATAGTGGATTTGAATTCCGAGCAGTAGTTAACTTACAATCCATCCAGCCTCAAGTGCATCGAACCTACCGGTTTGATTGACAGTAGCACTACTCTTAGCTATAATCCGAGTTGAGCTGTACTCTGTAGGTCGAGTGATTGGGTTCCATATGTCGAATTCCGCACACAATCCATGGTAGGTTTCTGGAGGATTTCGTACTAATGTCACCGCAGCTGTCTGCACACACACCCACAGACATACAAGAAAATTGACAATCCAATCCTTACAACAGCATATATCCCTAAATCCATTCATTCAGTTTTATTAATTTTATACGTACCTCCTGGGAACCTGATATTACTTTTCTTGGTAGTGGATACAAATCCCCGCGGTTCTTCAAGACAATATTATGATTCTCCACATCATCAGGTTTCCTCCTCCTTAGAATGGGGATAGTGCCATGAGGACATTCATCTTTCTCCAACCATGGTTGTCGATGAATCATCCTCGTCTGCTTCTTCTTCGGTTTCCATCCATCCGGATACCACTTGGGTTTCTTCTGTACATAGAAATCAGTGAGTTACGAAATTAGTTAATCAATTCATTGCAAGAAGATACATAGGAACAATCAAAATTGGTCAAATAAGATTACAAATTAAGCCATGGACACGTAATTAACCTTAAATTACCTGTAACTGGTGGTTTTGGAGAAGTGGGTGGTCAAAAGCAGGTTGTTGGTAGATATCAACGCAATCAATCACATCCCCTCCAACATCACTCTGTATATAGCAATATGCATATGCATGGTTACATACAATTTCATTATTACCATTCGATTTGAATGATAAAATATTTGCAACTGAGACAGCCAGACAGAATTGGTATATTAATATACAATAATGTAACCACCTCAATGGTTTTGAGAGTTCCTTTGCGCTGAAACGACTCCATATCACCAGTACTCCCCTCATTTGATACTGCTTCTGCTTCTACAAGTATTATGAGAAGAATATGCAGCAGCAGCAGCCACCACCACATCCACTTGATGAGTTCAACTTTGTGGACGGAGTAGTAGTAGTCTGCCATTCTAACAGAGAAAGAGACGGAGCACCTATGAGAAACAACAATATGTTTGTCCCGTATATACGTACGTAGACCAACCACTATAAATAGTGTATAATATGGAAACGATTGGTGTTATACAGAGTTAAAATTAAACGCTCGATTGGGATGTGAACAGCTGGCTGCTTCAGTTATTCATACACACATAGATTAGAGTGGATCATCGATCGCTGTATTGCATATACTTAAGTAGTAGCTTAGAATAATTAGTATCGATGAATGTGAAGAGGTTAGCATAATGCATCCTCCCGTTTCGGAAGTCTAAAGTTAAACTCAGTACAGTAAGGGCATCCACAATGGTGTGGAATCCACTCTAAATTAATAAAACAAAAAGATAAAATATGACATGGAGGAGAGAAGTTGTGTGAGAGTTTCTTAACTAAGAACCCCAAAAAGTGGGTGTCTTAGCAAAAGAAGAGAGAGATTGTGAGGAGAAGAATAAAATATTATTATTTTGAGAGTGGAATCCACTCTTGTTATTGTGGATGCCCTAAGGAACCCAAATTCTACAACTTTGATTCGCTAAGTGATTTATTATTATCCGTTAGTCGACCCTCGAGCTTCGCCGGGGAAGAAGGTGGAGATAGTCCATGTGGTATTATTTGATTGGATAAAAAAATAAAGGGAATAGTAATGTGTGTAGAGAAAAGAGAAAAAAAAAAAGAAACACGCAGGGAGACCGGAGAAGAGTTTCAGGTGAGTGTATATTTTAATAGTAGGAGAGAGAAATAACATTTTTTTAAAAAATGTTATAACTAACAAAATAAAAGTGCAAAAATAAAAAACTTTATACCATTATTTATTATTTTTCATGCTCTTCAAAACAAGATGCATGATGAATATGTTTCGGTAAGCTTAAAATTTTATGTTTTTAGAAGGATTATATATTACTTATTTTTAAAGTGAATATTATTCATTAACAAAATGAATCTTCTTTAATAATAAAATGAACATTATTCATTAATAAAATGAATCTTACCCCAAACACTCTAAAAATCGCATTTTTATGGGTTGTACCTAAACCACAAATTCTAAAAATCTGTCGAGTTCGTAACGACAATATAAAGTGTAGACTAATGCCAGAAAGATTACCCTATCCCCCAAAAACCCTATAATCCACCCTCGCATAAGTTTGTGGTAGGATTAACTTTTACTAGTATTAAAACAAAATACACTATTCTTAAACATTTGATTCACCTTTAAAAAACCTTTGATTCACTTTTCTTAAACCTCTGATTCAATTTTCTTGAACCTCTTATCCACTTTAGTTAACAATCTCTATTTATGAGAATCACTTTTCTTAAAACTCTAATTCACTTTTCTTAAACTCATGATTCACTTTAAAAAATCTCTAATTCACATTTTTTAAACCTCTTAATCACTTTAGTTAAATCAATCTATGCTTACAAGATTCACACTTATTACTTGATTCACTTTGTAACAACCAGTGATTCACTTTTTTTAAAACCTTTGATTCACTTTTCTAAAACCTCTAATTCACACTAATCAAACAATCAAAATCACTTTAGTTAAACAATATCTGTTTATGAGATTCACTTTTTTTAAACCTCTTATTCACTTTTAAGTAACTTTCTGATTCACTTTTTAATAGACTTAGATTCACTTTTTAACAACCTTTGATTCACTTTTTTTAAACTTAAGAAATATGTACATACAAAAAATAAAAAAATTTAAAATTTATCAAAACATATACATGATGTATCTTGTTTTGAAGAGTACAAAAAATGATGAACAATGGTATAATTTGTTTTATTTTTGCACTTATATTTTGTAAGTTATGACATTTTGAAAAAAAATATTCTCTCACCTACTCACCTACTCCTCTCCCCCTACACGTGTGACTACCCTCCTATCCTATCCCCTATTTTTTTTTCTTTTTTCTTTATTTCCCTCTAATAGAGTGTTGACATGTGTCACCATCTTCATATTAGAAGATGGTGCAAGAGCCATATTCGAATACACGATTATTATTACACTTGTAACTCCAAATTTTCCATCTGCCGCTTAAAGGAGATGAAAAGACAATGATCATCATTAAAGCCTCATCACTATCTCATTACTACAAGAATCTGAATCTGAAATGGATGAGGGAAATTGAACCAATAGGCCTGTTAGCAATATTATTAGCCCACTTCTGTATTTGGGCCTATTTGTACATTATCATGAAAAATATATAAACATCAATACAATAGTTACAGTACTGTTGGTATGCTTTTCTTGATCTGGGTATTTCTCTAATATGTCATATCTTCATATGGTATCAGAGCTACCCTAAGGATTATAGCCATTTTTTTCCGCTGGCTACTGGTGTTAACCACATGCAGCACCGCCGATGATGGTTCTTCTCATCCTCCTGCCACCACATCGGTTGTCGTTACCATCAATCCTCCCACATACTTGATCTTAGTTATTGTTTCCCATATCATCAAGCTCAGGGCCGACAACTATCCAACATGGAAAAGCATCATTCAACCATTTTTACGTGGAAACGACCTCTACAAGTATATCGACGGTTTGTTTCTTTGTCCTGCACAACAAGTTGATGGTAAGATTAATGATGAATATCTTAAATGGAAAAATTAGGATCAACATGTCATGAGCATCATCTTATCTTCATTAACCGAGCCAATTATCATTCAAATTAACTGCCCAATCTACAACTTCTGCTCAGATGTGGGATGCTCTTGAGAATATTTATGCTGCTCAATCGATCGCACATGTAGGACAATACTATCTACAGCTTGCAAGCATAAAGAAAAAAGAAAAAAGAAAATGAGTATAACAACACCGAATAAAGAAAAAAGAAAATGATCAGTTACTGAGTATTATATGGGTATCTCAATTTTCATAAAAAAAACATAAAGAAAAAAGAAAATGAGTCAGTTACTGAGTATTTTAACAGATCTTATAACAACTCCGAATAAGCCGTTAATCCCTTTGAATGTGACTAACAACACCGAATAAGCTGCTAATCCCTAGAGGGAAGCTAACAACGTCAAATGTGACTAACAACTCCGAATAAGTTGATAATCCCTCTGAATAAAGCTAACACCATCAAAAGAAAAAAGATTACCCCGTTGAAAATGCTAACCACTATCGAAGAAGGATTAAATTAGACCCTAAACTTCATACCATAAAGCCAAACTTGAGATCGATGTATCATCCGAGTAAACACATGTTGTGTAGGGGTCTAACAGCTTCGGTGGGTGCACGACTTGGCTCAGGCAGTTCATGACTCGAAATGGAAAACATTAAGATGGTAAAAACAATATTTAGTAAATACTAAACCTATGGTACCAACAAGCGGTTTACAACACTGTAGAGGGATAGTCTGATACCCTCATCCTACATTGAGATATAATACTAAAGTGAGTGGTTTATATGGATACATATTCGTTGACAACAACAGCAATATCTTCTACTTATAGGCCCAAGAGGACAATTGTGAGGTTTGAACTCTAAGGCCTAAAACCCCAAATTTTTATACCACAAACTCTAAAATGTGATTGGGATATACCCCGACACATAAAACAAACCCTAACCCCATAAAAACTAAAGATTGGCTAACACTATGAAAGGAGGTTAATACTGTCAAAGAATGATTAAATTAGACCCTAAATTATATGTAGTTTATAATTTATAAAACTATTTTCATATAGTTATAGAAAAAAACATTTTTAAAAGTTATAAAACTTAAGTATAAAAACTAATACATTATAAATTTTCCATAAACGTGTGAGTATAGATATTTTTTCATAATAGTTATATATTTTTTAAATAATGTTCTATAATTTATAAAATTTTGTAGTGATTTTTCATATTTAATTTCATTGTTATAACTTTTTGTGATTTTAATTCACTTGCTATAATTATTTAGAAAGTATGTAACATTATAAAAAAATTTACAATATTTTCTAAGAAAACTATCATTTTTAAATTATTTTGTCATTAGCCACATTTACATTTACAAGTTGTATGATCTTAAATATTTATCTGTGTTTTTACAGTGTCACAATTGTATGCATTTTTTGTAATTTTTAATTATTTGATGTTTAAATTTTCTATGATTTTTAATTTTTTTTACATTTTGTTTAAGTTTTATACTACCTCCGTCCCACCCGGAATGCCCTGTTTACTATTTGGACATGTTGTTTGACTTCAATATTTAACATATTAGATAAAGTAATTTTATAAATCTAAGTTATGCAATAGATTCCTTACATAATAAACTATATCTTGACGATTTTAGTTTTATAAAATTAGCTTATCTTGTATGTTAAATATTGATATAGAAAAACGTGCCAAAAAACAAACAGGACAATCCTGGTAGGACGGATGTAGTGTTTTTTTCTAAAGCTATTGACCATATACTACTAGGTTATTATTGGGACATATAATGTAAGAAATATTTTTAGAATATAAAGAATCTAGAATTTGAATGGATGGTTTTTTAATAATGAAATTGAAAACTTAAAGCTATTTTAATAGTAAATTGCAAATGCTAAAAGTGTTTGAAATTCACTTAACCTTTCAGAAAAAACAAAATACAGTACTGCTGCAGAAATGAAGTAGCGGCATATGAACCGCTTCTCGAAAAAGTTTCAAACAATCTTCTCTTTTTCAACTCAATCCCATGTATATGCATTATAAGTAAGCTTTTTCCCCACAGAACCCCCATATTATTACTTAAAACTGTAGCAAAATTCATTCCTCGAGGTACGTGTACAACTAGATGAAATAGCCTTTCCAGCGGGAAGGGTTTGAAGTCCACAGAACAAAATCCACCAGGGTGTTGCGGTCACGATGTAGTCCATGAGAGAGAAAAGCTCTCTCCTCTCTCCTCTTCTTCTTGTTCTAGTTTTTCTTTGTCTTCATGGTTTTCTTTAGTAGTTCAACATCTAGTCTCTAGATGTTCTTTTGCTTACTAATAAGTCTGTTTAGTTTCTTGTCTTCTCTCTGGTTAGGAGAGTTTTTTGCTGTGTATATGTTATGTTTTAGTTTCTTTGTATTTTGTGGGTTTTGGGTGGGATTTGCAATCATAGCTTCCATCTTCAACGTTGTTGCCAGAGCCGAAACGTCTAATCTTTGCTCCGTGGAGCAGATGCCTGTCAATGAAGTCTGCTATGCAGACGATACCGTAAAAACCGGTTGTGCCGCTAGCACCAACGGTGGTGCCGATGGCGGTAGCCATGGTGATGGTGCGTTCACACTATCAGCGTGGAGAAGAAGGCAATCCAGCACACTCTATTTTAGAAATGACATATGTAACTTGCTGGTTAGGGAAGTTGACACATGTCCTATATGGTATCACTTTGCATGTATCCCTTCTTATATAATATAATATATATATCTTGCTTTTCAAAAAAAAAAAAAAAAACAAAATCCACCAGATTAAAAGACACTTTCTATGTATTCTCCGACTCTCTGTAGTGTATGTATGTCCGCCCTCCTTCCAAAACTCTGTCTGCCTCCGCATATAACTCTAAAAGCACATGTGCTCTTTCCCCTATTGACTCGGAACCATTGCTGCTCAGGTTGCAACCCCGCTACATTTCTGGAATTTTCATTCTTTAACGGGGAAACTTGGGCATTCAAGTTCAAGCAAACCTATTCGGGGTTAACCAGTTTGACTCTCCCTCCCTCCATTATTTGCAGACGGCCGAGAGTTCAAGCAAGCAAACACACTCAATATGTCGAGTGTGTGGAAACATGTCTACTGGTTCCACGCTTCTTAATTCGTAACATCCTTCCAGCTTATGAGTCTCCTGTAAAAATTGAAATTTGCTCATAATAAGTTGTTGGAACAACATGATTACTAACAAGTTTGCAGATAATTAAAGACAGGAGCCACATGGCGGTCGATGCTTACATCACCATGACAAAGATAATCAAGGTCACGAGCACATGTGGCTGGATTGCACGACACGTATACTATCCGCGGGGCCTTGAGCTTCAGTAGGAATTTAATCAGCTTCATGTGCATTCCTGGCCGGTTAGGATCTACCAATTACACGGAATCAATAAACACAAAGGTCAAAACTATAAAAATGAAGAGAAATTCATCCACCCGAAGTAACTACTCAATTTGGTGGTACTTTCATCTACATTCCATGGATTTTCGCTTCTGTTATTATGTGTACCTGATATCACTATGTCAGGGCGAGGGAAGCTGTTCCCGAAATTCTCATCAATTTTGTTAAGGTCGCCTTGGACGAATGTTGCATTGCGTATGCCATTTGCCTCTGCATTTCTGTGTGCATCTGCAATGGCTTGTGGCACAACTTCATAACCATAGACATGTTTGACCCTGAACAATAAGAGATATACCAAAAAAAACAAAAAAGTTCTTATCAAGAAAGTTTAGCAGAAATTAGTCGCTCAGGCCAGATTCCGAACAGGAGTTCTGTGCAGATAAAATCCTTAGAAATCAGGTTTAGGGCTCTGGGCTTATCAACTATTCAAAAGCTAATATCAGAGCTTCCCAAGTGAAGCTGTGACTTCTAGATTCACTCTAAGCTTTTCCAAAACCAAAATCACTTTCAACAAACACAACACAAGACATTCCAGTAAGCAGTACAAAAAGCATGAGTTGTAACCTTTTGGCGAGCGTGAGGCCAATAGTTCCAGTTCCACAAAACAGGTCAAGGACAATTTCAGACCCATCTCCTCTCAGACAAGAGGCTTCTTCAATTAACTTGTACAGCACCTCAGCCTGGACATGGTTCAACTCTTTTGTGTTCATATTCAAGAACAAAAAATCAAAGCCTTTGTCAAAAGCAGGACTTTGGCAGCATGCATGTAATGAAAAACAAAGAGCTGAGAACTTGATTCTGAAGCTCATAGATGAGCTATACCTGTCCTGCGTTAGTCTGGAAGAAAGAATTGGCAGAGATTTGAAACGTCAAACCTCTTAAGGTTTCCGTAATGAATGACTTCCCATGCAACGTGAACTCTTTCTCCCCAACAGACGTGCTACCCACTGATGTATTGATGTTGTTTACTATACTGACCTAGTGAACCATTGTAAGAACATAAATAGATTGGAGTAGAAGGAATATAAAAGACCACTGATAATGCAGCTTAGTTATAAAGGAAATATCACGAATCAAACTTCACTATATACTAACCACTTCAGGTATAGCTGAAATTTTCTCAACGAAGGCATAAGTAGCTCTGGCTGGTGAGATGAAGTCACAAAGTTGACCATCAGTTCTGGCTTACCGGTTTGAAAATTCCTGGAAAGAAATGTATCTTCTCTTCAGCATGCATAGAGAGTGAAAGTTGAAAGGTTTTGCCTGAAGGAATGCATCTAAATGCATGAAGACAATCAGAAAAAAGAGTACTTTAACAAAAGAAAAGGATAATGTTCAGTTTTCCAAGTAATTATTCTCAAAAATTATTGTCCTGCAGCTGTAGATAGTTGTGCTAAACAACTACAGACTGGAATGAAGACACAGACAAGTAAACTGATAAGTCAGTTCTAAGATAAGGGTTCAGAAAATTACTATGACCATAGCAAATTATTAAATTCCACATAAAAGATCATTATGAATGATGCATACATGCATAAAGTACTTGATCTGTGTGGACATTATACAATGCAATACAATCCTGGGTTTTATATACCATTAATGCGAATAAAACAAAAGAACCGTTAATTCATACAAGGAAACAAGTAAATGCCAAGTCAAATACTAGGATATGTCAAAGCAGTCAGATATGTTATTTACTTGCAAGGTAGACATGCATGTCAACATAAAAGACAATAAATGCTTCACTTAAATATAGAAGATCTAGGACCTCCCACTTCTTATCGTAAGATGCTTTAAAAATCCATGATGTGAATGGACATTGTATGGAGAAAGTCCGAGTTCTGGATCTCTCCAACATTCTTGAACAACAGCAAGAACCTATGTTAGAAAACCAAATCAATGCCAAAATGATATACACCTTCATTAAACAATACAATACACTCAGCAAAAATTTCTTTCATAAACAGTATAACGGCTTAAAAAGAACTCTTGACCCACCTCATTGGCGGGATCACTTTGCAATAGACATTTGTTGATATTGAGAACCTTATCAAAAAATCCAGGAGCATGGAGCCCCAAGGCAAAGTTATTTCTATCACTATCAGTATCAGATTCTTTGTCTTTCAGAAGTTCTTCAGGTACCCATGTTTGTGTGCTGAAAGAGAACTCCATCTGCAAAGCACTAATTCATCCAGGCTGTGATTCACATAAATCGGCTAAGAAAGCAACCAATCCAACAACTTCAAGTACCACCAGTTCATCAATATGATGAAGTTCAAAATGACATAAATGAGCCGAATGTTCCTTGATATAAACAAAATTAAGGACACGTATGTTATCCAAATAATTAGACAGCATAAGTGCAGGCATATTGACAAAAGAATACAGAACGATAATAGCCTTTAAACTAGAAGCAGAATCTGTTAACAAGAACTGATTGGTTCAGACCTTGTTTCTATAATGAAACTGCTCAGCGCAAGGAACGATTGGGTTCATGACCTCATTCGTGAACCTCCCAACATGCACAATCAGGTCACTAACTTGCTGAGACTTGGCTCTGAGCTGGGCCTCATAAGATAGGCTCTGCGTTTTGCAACCACCACAATGTGAGGCATGAATACAAGGAGCGTCTACATAGTCCCAGTGCGGCGACAAGGTCTTTATCTTCTTTACCTGCGGTATCACAAACACATATGACTGTCTTGAAAGAAGTTATTGGAAATCAACCAAAGTCTGCATATTTTCATTCTAAACTTTTTTTAGTTCAATTCTAACTAAGTTAAATTAGCCTCCGGAACAAAATCATTTCAAGCATTTGATCCACTTCCCACTCCTATGCTCCACCACAACCTAAATGCCCATTAACCCAGCCACTAATCTACAATGAAAGTTCATACCCAGAATCAAACAGGCAGTCGTATGTTTATATCTATCCGTACAATGAACTGCATTACAAAGAGACATCATAAAAAACTACAGATATAACATATTTCAAACTCAGATCTTCAAACCAATACACTGAAACCAAAAATGTTTTTGTTAAAAAAAAAAGGAGACTAGACATAATAAGAAACAGTTTACCTCAGCGTAGCTCCCCTTTCTGCGGGTTACACGGCCAATGAATCGCTCCCCGGGAAGGGCACGGTCGCACATCACGACAAACCCAGTCTCTCCAACTTTACACACCCCTTTACCCTGGAAAGCCAAGCTCTCACAAACAAGCTCAAGGGTTTGGTTTTTTTTGGGGAAAAAAGGTTTAGCATTTCCCTGCGTTTTCTTTTCCACAACGGGAATTTGATAATTCGTAGCTCCTGCGCCATCGTCCTTATTAGCAGAGGTTGGGGTTGAAGAAGGATAGACATCTTCATTTTGCTGTGAATAAGACGGCAAATTAGGTGATATAGAAGTTGCGAGGGAAGAGAAGGATATGAAGGGAGGAGAAAAGAAAGGACCAGCAGATGGGAAAGTGGGGCTGTGAAGAAGCCATGGGCGTGGGTTTAAGCGGGAGTATCGGAGAACTAGTGGACTTGGCATGGTGATTTATGCGAGCAGCAGTTAGCTGAGCCCCCAGTTGAATCCCATTGACTCCTTGCTTAATGGAGGATGTCCAACAAAACGGCGGTGCTTAGCAAAAGACCCCAACTTTATTAAATTAGGTAAAAATATAGTGTAAAAAAATGTAAGTAAATTTTACAAAAACTCTTCTAATTATTTGTAATTTTATATATGTCCCCCTTAATTTTTACATCTGTCTCCACCCCTGACGCACGTGCTTACTATCCAAGACATGTAAGACTACTCACATGAATCCTAAAACAGATACAAAATGCACTTTTATTACATAAATAATTATTACAACTCAAGCGTGCATTACAAGCAGAAGTCAAACTAATATACATAACGGAGCAAACTACAAAAGAGGTCTTAAGCCACAGTTACAAATACAAAATGAAAAACAAAACTGAAAGCAAAAGCAGAATCTTCAACGGAAGCTTAAACCTGTAAAATGTTAATATGATAAGAGTGAACAAACCACTGTTCAGTAAATAACAAACTTCATCAGCTGGGCATGCTCAAAACAACTTATACAGAACATATACGTATACATATACTTAAGCTTAGCAAAACAGATCAGAAGGCAGAATAGAAAGCAGACAAAAGACAAAGCTTTATCAAAGCAAAACTCAGACAGAAGCAGAAGCTTTACAATACAGATGTCAGAAGAGGCAGAGATGGAAGCAGGCCGAACAGAATCAGAAACCACATTCATAAATAGAACAGAATACAGACATAGTGGTTCAGAAAATAGAGGAGGGACCCTAGACACTAGCTGACACATTATAAGGGCAACACCATGGCCCTATGGAACCATATATCCCATATCAGAAGCACTAGAGAGTGTTATTCGGCCCCGTCGGTGCCTAAACGTCCAAAGGGTAAAATCCAACGAACTAATACAGAAGGAATTCCTGCGCAACATGCTACGGGATAGTCTGACCCAACTATCTAAGGCTCAGAAGTTAAACATCTAGGTCCCCAAAACAAAAGCTTAGCAAAACATTACAGAAGCTTACAAATGGAACAGAAGCCTTTACCAAAACAGAAGTCGTATACCGACTAGCAAACACGGGAGCCAAACGGAACACAGAAGCTCAAACACTCTTTCAGAGTAAATCAGAGGTCAGAAACATAACAAAGACTTTCGAAATGAAAATACTCATAAACATATGCCAAAACACATCAAAATAGATAGTACACACTGAAAGGAACACAATGCCGCAAACGGTGATCAAACCAAAGCTCAAACGAAGAAGTTACGCGAACACAAACACGTGTCTGGACATGCATCCGACCTTACATGTCTGGACACACGCCGAGGATAAAACAGACAGACGTCCGGACATCTATCCGGACTTACATGTATGGACAAAGTCTGAGAAAAACTTACGTGGGTGTCCGGACTTGTGTTCGGGCTTACAAGTCCGGACATAGTCCGAAATTGAAACCTCGACCTCGTCCTCGCTTCACGTCCAGACTTACATGTCTGGACGGAAGTCCGGACAACACACAGAACCTAGAAAAACAAAGGCATCTGAAGCCACATCCGGACATACATGTCCGGACGCTGCAAAATTTACAGAAAACATAAGCGAACATAGAGCACAACAATGGCATAAATCTCACACAAATTATTCATAACTTATCGTAGCAAAATAGCGAATTAAAACCATATTTCCACGGGGTTTTAACAGATCAAAACGTAAACCAAAACAACCAGCAACATCACAATCAGAGCATCAAATAAACATATACGGAAAACAAAACAAAACCAGAAATCCCCGTGGGTGAACACACAACACACACACACAACTTAATCCATCTACCACCTACCTCACATCCGAAGCAAATCAATCTCTACGGACTCTACGAGAAGCTCTCCTCGATCTGCACTCGAATCACGAACAGTCGATCAAATTGGAAGGACGGCTGGAACCGGAATGCGGAGCGAAGAAGCTGGAATGAAGAATGGCAACCACACTCGGAATCCCCGACCTCGAGATCTACGGACTCGAACAACGAACCACTAAAGCCAGAGCACCCGAACAATTGAAATGGAGATAGGATGAGATTGAATAAGAGAAGCAAAGGGATGAAGAAGATGTGTAGAGCATAAGTTACTTCATGGATAGTAGAGTGGGAGAAATGAGCGAGAATAGTAATGAAGGAAGGAGAAACTAATAACGTGAAAAGAAAAGGAGGAAACAAAAGTTAGTAAATTATAAAAGAGGGAATTAGTTTCCTAGCTCATTAATAAATAACAAAACATAAAGGACATATTTAACCCTTCTTCCTTCTAACTTAGAATAGTATGCCACAAATGACATAATTCCACTAAAATAAGATCTGATTATCAATAAGCTCCCTTTGCGAATCAGAAACAAAAGAAAAAAATCTAGGGCATATGAGTTTACGGCCAAAACTCCTTAATAAGATCCAAAATGCTAGAAGCATTAAAAAGACTCTCGGCCAAAAACAACACAATCTCTAGTAAAAAAAGAGACTTGTAACATTAAAGCCTAATCCCCGACAAGAAATACGACGAGTCATCCCAGAGAGCCGCAATTCTAAGACTTCATACAACAATAGAATAGAAATGGAGATAAGGGGTCACCTTGGCGTAAGCCTTTTTTTGGGAGAAAAGTCTGTCCTGGACAACCATTGATCATTACAGCAAAAAAGACTATTGTTATACACTTCTCTACCAACCTAATCCACCGCTCGTGAAATCTCATACTCCTTGAACCACCTAACACAAAGGACCATTCCACCCTGTCAAAAAGCCTTGGACATATTTTAAGGCAAAATGACCTCTTTTTGAAGCTTGAGAAGTTTTCATCATATGAACAACTCATGGCAATTATAATGTTGTCAAAGATTAACCTCCCGGGACAAAGGTCCCTTATTCTTCATATATGACAAATTCCATAACATTCTTAATCCAATTGATAAGGACCTAGAAGATAACTCTATATATAAAGTGTTACACAAAGAGAGAGAACAAAAATCAACCATGGTATTAGCACTAGCCTTCTTAGAGAAAAGTACAAGATGGGTATTAAGCCACTAGCATAGAGTCTGAATTCAGAACAGAGAGAGCAGTGTCCACAAAGTCACTTCCTCAATATCCCAGAATGATTTCATGAACATACCATTGATTCCATTGGGCCCAGGAGCATTGTACGGGTTTATCTCTCTAAGGGCTCGCATCACATCTTCCCTGGTATAGGGCAATCCAAGGAGCTCCAAACGATCTCGAGGAATTCTATTCTCAACACTTGTCATAGGTGGGGATTAATAGTAGGCTTAGTGGTCTGAAATAAGTCTTCAAAATATTGCATGGCCACCCCCTCCACACCTACCCAGTCGGATACGCGCACACCTTGATAATCAACTAATTCGTACATAACTCTTTCGCATTCTGGACTACACTCTATTGAAGAAGAATTCAGTGTTTCTGTCCCCTTCCCACAACCACCGGTTATGCACTTGTTGGGCTCAACGTGATTCCTATTTGAGCAAGAAGGAATCAAGGTCAAAATTCAAGCCCCTCCACCAGGTCAATGCAGAAGGTGTAGGATACTACTAAGAAACTTGATTTGTAACTGGCTATATGCTACAACATGTCCACGGTATGTCACGGATGTGTCTCGCGGGTGAGGACTAGCGAACCACAATTGAGTAACTAAAGGATGGTAGAAGAGTGCAAGTACTTTTAAAATGAAAACTCTATTCGATTGAGAATCACACATCACAATTCACTCAACCTCCCTCCGCCCCAACCTATGAACTTTGGGATAGTTTAGGACTTACCCCTAAGCCCTTCTACTCTAGTTGAACTCCTTTAGCCGACAGTCTCAACACTCTCACTATTGCTCCCCGACTGTCCTAGCTACCTTGTTTTCTCAACACTATGCATTCACACTCCACTCGCTCACACTACTTGCTCACTAGGACTCACTCACTCACTCGATGACATTGAAGCTAACATTTAGCTCAACTCTTACGACTTTAAGTTCTCAAATCTCAATCCCGTAAATTAAGTATTGCGACAACTTACTTTACGAATGAGATCCGATTTACATATATATAGAGATTAAGCTGCTTCTAGCTGACTTGTACACTTCAACTAACTTCACCAGGTACTTGGAAACCGTCACATGCCATTGGTTGAGCTCCTGATCAACTATACAATTGGGTGACACATGGAAGACACCCATAGGTACTCCAAGTGACAGTTGTAGGTGCAAGTTGGTATCTCAACTAACACCTATGGCATTTTTAGCTATTCTTCAGGCTTTGTCTCCAACAATGATCACCTGATGATCTAGACTTGTAGGCAATGTAAGAGGCTTCTTGTTGGTTATTCGGAAGTCAAGCTTACAGCGCAAGTTAAAATCCCCACCAACCGCAAGTTGGTGTCTTTGGCTGCTAATCTTCAGTAACTTTCCTAGAAGTTTCCAGTGATTATATTTAGTCTCTAAGTGGTCCAAGTCATCAACCACATCATCATTCTGGTCATGAGGGTGAGTAGTCTATGAGCTTTCCCAGAGCGGTCGTGGACATGTGCCCGACAGTTGGGCACCGATCAAACAAAAGAATCCACTTGTAAACAAGCGATTCTGATAGTCCTTATTCCTGGAACACTTGAAAAAAAATTAAACACAACAAGGAAGTTTGCTATAATCACAATCGCAAGGGACTTGTTAACATTTTCCCTCTTTTTGATGATGTCAACCAATCTGAAATTACAATTTAACTAAGTGTCAAAAATAAAGTTCTACGTTTGAGAAATTTTAACTCTTAACTCTAGAAAAGGGTCTCCCTTAAGAAGATTCCCCCTGAATTAGATGAGTGATTTTGAATAGAACAAGAACAACTACAGCACACGAAATACGGATTCGTTGCCCGATTTACAAACAAAGACACTTACCATTTTAGTAGAGATAAGTACTTCAAAGATAAGTGTTCAAAATTAACTAAGGATTCTTTTCCCCCTATGCCATTCAACATAAATAGGGGATTTAACTAGTTAGGTCAGATAAAATTTGAAAGATTAATGCATTAAATGATTGAAGACAAACTACCAGAGACAAAGAGATCATTTTAGAATTCTAGCTATGCTAAGCTATCTCTCAGGTGTCGCTCAGCCTTTAAGGCATATAACACTTATGAAAGATGTAGGTTTATGTACTCTATTACGCCTTGCGCCATTGATTTTATGTGACTTAGAGGACACGACTCTAATGGCTTCTAGGGTTTTAACTACGTTGCTAAGTACTCCCTGATCCGCAGTATCCCACCCTGTCATTGACTTGTCGAACACCGGTGAGAGTGATCTCTTTCACTTCTTGGCCTTCTTTCTTGGTGTCCTCTTCATCTCCTATGGTGATTCCTCACTTTTGGAAACCTTGGAGATTGCCTTGATCGTTCTTCCCTTAGTCTTGATCCCCCCCTTATTGAGCATCTCAGGACTCATTCTACCTTAGACCGTTCGAGGATAGGGTTGAAGTTTGCTGAGATCCAGTCCATACAAAAGTAGAGTTTGAGTCACCACACTCCATAAACTAATCATTGATTCACCCATCGACTTTCATGGATAGTCAACAAAATCATTCCAAAAAGATCGATCTTCTGGAAGTTCTTGATAGCGTACATCAACTTTATGTCTCTAGCACTAATGATGTGCTTTCGTTGACTGCACGGGGTGATGTTATGGTCGAGGATGTTGTGAAGTATCCTATCACGCTCTATCATGGTGTTGGTGGGAAAATTCTACACTGTTCCACCTCCAAAATGGTCCACCATTTGACCAACCATGCTTCCAAAAGACAACCAGTTCATCTCCTTGGGACTATTAGGCCACCTTTCTCCACATTGAGTGTCTGGATACCCAACTTTTGTGGATCGGAATTTACTTGGCTTGCTCCTTGGACACCAGATATGCATATGAGTCTTGATCTTGGAGCGCCCCCCATGTTTCTGATATGCTCCTTGAGCAGTTCTGGGTAGCAGGCCAGCGTCTGTTCACTGGAACATGTCCATCTAGCCTTTGAAATCCAGCATGTCAATGATCTCTTCAAGACCGTGTTCGATCATCCAAGATTTATCCGTAGTCTTGGGTAAGACTGGAGCGACTGGTCGCGGACAGTTGCTGCTTTTATCATTGTTGGATCCATTTCCTTCAATCTCTTTACTCGTTCCCTTTCCTCCTGAGTAAGCCTGATGGCTTTCTCCTTCTTGATCTGGAAGAGCTCTTACAGTTCTTCCTCTCGTTGTTCAACCATTTTTCCTTTTCCTTCTTCCTTTTTACGCCTTTCCCGCCAATGTTCTAGACTAACGATTGGTGAGGCTTCGTGTGGACTGGCCTCTTAATCCTTAGACTGGTCCTCGATAGTTGAAGGACTAGTCATCGAGAGTTCAACCATTTCTCCCTCACGCTCTTTGATGATTTCCTCACCTTTGTCTTCACTCTTTTCATCACCTTTTGCTACTCCATCTTTGCAACCTGCGTGTTATCTCTAGCACTTGATGCATTTCCACATCTTCATATATTATAACTCTGTTTTTAATTCCCTTAAGTCAGATTACATTTATATCTTATATTATGTGGTTTATTATATTTAGGACTTCCGGGGTATTTAAGAAGAAATGAGGGATAAGGTGGTCATTTCTCCTATTTTATTTTTGGTAGACAATTAATAAGGAACTAAGGAATTCCTTATTCCCGTTCAGTTTTCAGTCCTTCATTTCCCTTGACAGTTTTTGAACGCGTATTGTTTTCTTCCTTCTTCCTCAAGAGTTTATACTTAGTGGATTGGTGGTTGCTGCTTTGTGTGGATTTCTCCTCTGTTGCGTGGTGTGTCCCTCTCTGTCGTTTCAAGTTTGTTTCGTTATAGTTTTAGTGGCAGTTTGCTCTCTGTTTTGGGAAGTGTTGATTTCTGATTTTGGGGCGTGGTTGTTGCTGAATTTAGTGGTTGTTGTTCCCCTCTCTGGTCTGCTTATGGTTCTGCATTTGGGCTGCGTTCGGTATGGCTTTTTTGTGGTAGTTTTTTGGTTGATTTGGTTGGCTGTTTTGTGGTAGTTTTGCTGGTTGTTTTGTGGCTGTTTTGAAAACTAGTGTTCGGCAGGTGGCGGTTTCGTCTGGCTGTTTTGAATAAGTTAGTTTTGTACAGTGCGTTTACCGTTTTCGTCGTTACAATTAAAATTTTTATATTACATTTTAAAACAATTTTTTGTTAATAAAGTTAAAATATATGTAGATATTCAATTATAGCCTTTAATAATTAATATTCTTTATTAATATTTTAGTGTCAATTAATTTATAATATGTATACATATTAATTTATAAATAAATTTTTTACATATATTTGAAAAATAAAGAAATAAACCATTGTATTTAGAGCAAATATATTAGATTATATATAAAAATATAATTTTATGGATTATATATTAGTATTTAATATAACATTTCAAATGTATTAATACTTAAGATTATTTTAATTTTAATGAATAAATAATATCATTGAAATGAAAAAGCAATTCTTTCTAATAATAAAATAATTGACTGTAAGTGAATATATATATATATATGTACAGATAATACTTATTATTTTATTATTATATATTGTTTATTTGTTGATAAAATTTATTTTAAACATATATTTGTAGTTAAACAAATATTTTATTCAATTAAATATTACTTATTGAAATTCAAAAATATAAATTTAAATTTAATACTAGATATGCCAAGAAATGAAAAATAACGTATAAGCATATAAAATTATTCTTTAATTATTAAGCATGGTATAAAACATATAATAACTTTGATATACTCACAAACCATAATAGTTTGTACAAACAGTTTTGTAATTAATCATTACTTAGCAAGTTGAATACTTATAATTGATATTTCTGAAATATACTACAAATATTTTGTACTCTAATAATTTTGATAAATTGAAAGTTTACATCGTAATTTTATTAGTTTGCTCTTTTCCTTGTAGAATATTTTTTAGAATTGATAGATAATAATAGTTTTAAGAGACTTTTATCCGTATCTGAATAAACAAAAACACTACTAGTTTAAACTATTGGTCTATATTATTTTCATTAATTTATAATTTAGTATACCAATCTTTATAAAAAAAACTAAAAATAAAAAAGGGAAAATAAACTAATTTATAATATATTAATCTATATATTTAAATATTAATTTATTTTTGTGTCAAATTTAATATAATATCATTTTCAAAATATAATTATAAATATTGAAAATTTAAATTAATTAATTAAAAATTAATTAATATTATTAAAATGTTCTCGCCCCCATTAATTACAGTTTTCTGGCTCCGCCTCTGTTTACAGTATTCATTATATTTACAGCATAAATTGTTGGTTGTTTTGTGGTAGTTTTGTGCTTGTATATTTGTGGCTGTTTTGAAAATTGTTGTTCGGAGGTGGCGGTTTGGCATTTTTTGTCAAAAATGCCAAACTAAAAAATGCCACATTTATACCACAGAAAAGCCATGTCCGAACGCAGCCTTGCTCTCAGTTTCGGATTGGATTTGCTGCACTTCGAATCAAGGTAAATGGTGAATGGATTTGGGGATGTGTGTTCACCCATGGGGTGCTTCCGAACTGAGGTTGTTTGTGCGGATTGTGTTGCATTTGTGGATGAATACCCTTATATTTTGCCTTGGCTTTGAGTTGTTAAAACCCCCATGGTTTCCTATCTTTGGATTCTTGAATCATTGTGGAATTTTATGATGATTTGTGGTATTTTCGTGGTGTGCTCATGGTTCTGTAAACTGTGTTTTTCGCGATGTCCAGATGTCTGTCCAGATAGGACGTTTGGCGCTCTCTTTGTTTCTAGGTTTTGAGTGTGTCTGGGCTTCTGTCTAGACATGTATGTCCTAACGGAGTGCGAGGACGAGTTCTGGTTTCAACTTTGGACTATGTCCAGACTTGGAAGCCTGAACACAAGTCCGGACACGTCTCTGTATGTTTCTGTATTTCAACTTCGAACTTATGTCTGGAATTGCAGGCCCGAACACAAGTCTGGGCACCCTTCTGTTTTGTTCCTGGCATGTTTCCGGACATGCAAGTTCGGACGCATGTCCGGACACCCCGCTGTTTTTGCCTAAAATACTCATTTGAGCTCCGTTTTGACTTCTATTTGCGGGGTTATATTCCCCTAAGTGTGAATAAGAGGTTTATGCATGCGTTATGCTTATTTAAGCACTTATGATCAGTGAATTTGACTAATTGGTTTTGGGACCTAGTTACCTAGCTTCTAAGCCTTAGATAGTTGGGTCGGGCTGTGCCGTAGCATGTTGCATAGGAATTCCTTCTGTATTTTGTTCCTTTGGGTCTCCCTTAGGATTGTTAGTGACCGACGGGTCCATAGCTGTCTCTACGCCTTTTGATGTGGGATTTAAGGATCCATAGGGCTTTAGTGTTCGCCCTTCTGATGTGTTAGCTGGTCGCTAGTGTCCCACTTATGTTTCGGTTCTGAATATTGATTTGAGTGTTATTTAACAATTCTGCTATATATGACATTGTTAGTTCCTCTATTCTTATTTGATAAAGGAACTTCTGCTCTGCTATCTTTCTGATTCTGTTTCGTAATCTGATTTCTTTGTTTTAAGCATACTTCTCTGATGAAGCTTGCTACTTACTGAGTGTGTGGTTGCTCACCCCTTTCCATATATATATACATTGCAGATTGACCGAGCGAGAGGTCTCTTTATGGATTTGGAGTTTAGTTTCTATTTTCATTATGATTTATGTACTAAGCGCTAGATGCTCTTAACTTTATGCAGCCTTTGGGCCTTGTTTCGATTATGTATTTCTTTGGGATATCTGGGTCTTTGTAAACCCTTTGCTTCATTAATACGAGTATTATGTTTTGGATTTTGAGTTCGACTTTGTTGGTAGCCTTGCGTATTAGGTAGTATATACGCGGCGTGTAACGGTCTCAGAACCAGCCCGGTTTTGGGGTCGTTACATTTAGCGGTATCAGAACTAGGTTTGGCTTTTCTGGTGATTGTGTGGTGTATCTGCGAGTCTGGGTGTTATGATATCTGCTATATAAGTGTTTGATGGTTTCTGGTCAGCCCAGTGTTTGTTTTCTCAGTATGCCACCCCGAAGAGCAGTACGAAGCACTCCTTTGGCGAGCCTCCATAGGGAGACATCGTCGATATCGTGCAGCAGGTGGTGACTGTTGTGCAAAAGTATATAACAAAGTATATAAATAAATGCAAGGAATACGCAAGTGCACCTAATCGATGTAGTACAACAAGTGTTGTATCCACAAGGAAATTGGTCCTAACTTTCTAGTTTCGGTAATTAGTAATTGAAGTAAAAGCAATAAATGAGGGTTTAGCCGGTGGCAAGCTTGAGAGTGTTGATTGAGTAATTGAAAGATCAATAAATAAACTAAAGATTAAATTTTGTTGGATTGGGTGGAGGAGTACTTTGGGATCTTGGCAATCACCTAAACCTCCTAAATATACTTGCAATTCTTTACACCATAGTTGTCTTTTAGAACAAAGGTAATAACCCACTAAACCAAAGATGGGTTAAATCTTATCTAGTTAATTTTAACCTTTAAAACCAATTAGGGTTAAAATCACTAGATAGCACTAGGCACAAGTTCTACATAAAAGCCTCAAATAATACCCACTAATCCTAGAGGTATAGATTAAAGGTTCTCTTTCAATTTGGTCATAAACCCTAACTCAAAACCAAATTGTAGAAATGGTTCACCACAAATGCACTCAAGAGATCAATTTAAGAGCATTGAATTATAATCAAGAGAGAAACAACTATATTAAGGTGTAACAAGATTCACAAGCATAATCAAGGGTTTAGGGCCAAAAACCCATCCTAAAGCATAATGAAGTTCTACTCAAACATAGACAAGAGAAAATCTAGAAAAGAGTAAGGAGAAGCCATTAATGGAGCTTGGAAGCTTTTGAGAAGGTGAGCTCTTCCTTATTCTTCTTTCTCCTATTGTTTCTCTTCTTTTTCACCCTTGTTCTCTCTATTTTTGAGTGTGGAGTTGTGGAATGAAAACTGTGTGAGTGTGTTGAAGTTTCCCGTTTTTAAAACTGAAATCTAGGAAAAATTACATCCCGATCGCCCCACAGGGGCGGTCGGCCTGGGGCGGTCCGAACTAGAAAGAAATCGTGTGGCAGACTTAACCCGACCGCCCCACGGGGGCGGTCATCCTAGGGCGGCCCGGACCAGAAGAAAACGCGTGAATGACTTAACCTCGACCGCCCCTGGGGCGGTCGGTCTGGGGCAGTCCGGACCAGAAGAAGAATTTGAGATTTGACCGCCTACGGGGGCAGTTGAGAATCTCCAAAAATCATTGCTCAAGTGAGCTTTTACCTATATTATAACCAAAATTGTATAAGTTCACCTAAATTAACGAAATGCTCTATAAAGTGGTGAAATAGGTCAATAGTTGCATGAAATGAAGGTAAATAAAGACCTTATAATTACATTATTTCACCACTTATCAACTCCCCCACACTTATCTATTTACTTGTCCTCAGGGAATATTAGGAACCACATGAAGGAGGAATATTTAAAGCAAGCAAGTGTTCAAATGAATTCTTAGATAGTTGTGAACAAAGGGTGGACAAATTCATGAGGAGTGCAAACCAACCTAATCATGGTGATATGGGTGTGCTTATAAGGGCAAATAAAGAGATAAACTTTCGGGGTATGATCTAGAGTGCTTCAAAGTTTTTAACGATTATGGAACTTGGAGAAGAACTTTTACCATGACCAACTTCTCTCAAGAATGGATATTGATGATGAAATAAAATGAAAAATAGAGATTTGCATTTAGTTCACTTTTGTAACAAGAGATGAGGAGAAGATATCTAGGTGTTTCGCCTTTGCATTCAAGAACACTCAACTCTCATTTGTGTTGGCTACCAATGGTGTCTCTCAAGTTCCTTTTTTCTAGAAATTTTCACAAGGAAGCATCCCTTAGCAATCCCTAGATGAGAAGATAGAAAGAACCCCTAAGCAATAAAAATTCACCCAAGATAAGGTTATAAGGTTGCACTGCATTTAAATGCTCCACATGGATTTTTGAATTTTTTTATGAAGGAATCCAAGATTTCATGAGAAAACTTGCTTCCTAGAAATGTAACTCCTGGAAGGAAGCAACAAGATAAGCATAAGAAGTTGAGCAGTGCACAAAAAGAAAAGGTTGGTTCCCCCACACTATAATGGGACAATGTCCTCATTGTTCAACCATAAAATTGAGGAGAAATACATAAGACCTTTTCGAAGCACGAAACATAGAGCTGACAAAAGTATCATACATTGTGTAAAGTTAAAGTGTTAAGGAACTAGTACTCCCCTGATAAGGTTTGAGTTGTTGGCAGGTTTTCCCCACACTTGCTAGTGTCCGGGGTCGTTGAAGCGCTGACTTCGACAGTGAGAGCCGAAGATCCTAGGAAGAATTCGCAAGAGTTGATTTTGAATTGTTCCTAACTCATCCTTGGGGTGTATTTGTTCCAAATTCGTATACATCTACAATGCACAACCGAAAAGAACTAGGTGCAAAAGAGATTCCAAAGAATACGCAAAAATCCCATAGTTAGATCTCAAAAGTGGACTCATGAATGAGTCCAATATCATAAAGGGTTCAAAGTTACATAATGGAAATAGAAAGCTTGAAAAGAGTATTGGAAACCACATTGAAGAAAATTTAAATGACAAAAACATAGATAATATCCAAAAGTAGACGAAAGTTTCAGAAGATAAAAACTCCAACACCCGACACCAAGAACAAGCTACTAGGAAGGTGGTCGACCACGCTCGACCTTCTCACACAGCTCCTGAAGCTAGGCCTCCATTTGACGCTGATGCTCGTCAACCTGGCGCTGGTACTCCTCCATGCGCTGCTGATAAGCCTGAA